>OY796865.1:3000000-3217163 GCA_963680765.1 Agrochola lychnidis | reverse complement strand
TTTTTCTGACCACACAATTGACGATCCTTTGAGATATTTTGGAACACAGTAATGTTGTCCAAAGCTCCAGTTGGAGTTGTTGTTTTACAATGGCATTACTGAATTAGTATCCACACATAATTTTCATCTTTAATTTCACTTAATAATCCTTTCCAGTCTTTGAGTCTTAAATTATTAATATTTGGTTGATGTTGTTATAGGTAACAATGGCAAAAAGGTCAGACGTGCTTATAGCAAGATGGCTTGAAGAGGATAGAGAAGAAGACTTTATTGATGGACCAGCTGGCACTGATGACGACGTAGATCACATCGAAGAACAGTTAGAAAGTACTGGAAGTGAATATAGCACTGGAGCAGAGGATAACACGGATGTCGACGATCTGGACTGGGAAACAGTTTTTAATGTGATTGAGGGACCGAATACCAATAATTATCATTTGGGCCTCGAAGGCACTAAGTGGATGAAGCAACCCATAGAAGCAAGAATGTTGCTGCAAAGCGATTATATTCCAAACATTCAACCAGGACCTACAGATTATGCTAAATCGAGAAAAACTCAGTCTGCATGCTTCGATTTATTTTTCGACGAAAGCATTATTTATTTGATTGCAAAATATACGAATGAACGCATTATAAAAGAACAAAAAAAGTTCTCGAGAGAAAGAGATGCAAAATTGACTGATGAGGTGGAAATTTATGCACTGTTGGGTATTTTCTTCCTTAGTGGATGTGCAAAAACTAGCAGAGGAAACTTCTTGCAACTATTTGATTCCAAAAAAGGCACTGGAATGGAAGCTGTTTACCTCGCGATGAGTTCCAATAGATACAGATTCTTAATGAAGAATCTCCGTTTCAACGACCCCGCGACTGATCGCATAACTGAAGATAAAATGGCACCAATCAGGGTATTGTTCCAAATAGTGGTGAACAATTTTCAAAAACACTTTACACCCAGTCACGAACTAAATCTGGGTGACATGATCATACCTTACAAAGGAAGATGTGCATTCCGTCAGCACACACCCAAGAAGCCCGTAAAATTCGGAATCAAGATGTTTGCGTTGGTGGACTGTCAGTATCCATATACTTACAATTTAGAAATATACTTGGGTGATAATCCAGGGCCTTATGAAGTTACTAATCGTAAGTTAGACATTGTTGTGAGAATGACTGATCCTATTCAAGGAGAATATCGTAATGTTACGATGAGTAACTGGTTTACTACTCTTGAAACCGCGGAAGTATTGTTTGATAAGAAGATAACAATCCTCGGGGCAATAAGACCAGATAAAAAAGAAGTGCCAAGAATATTCAGAACGATTAATGAGAAAAATTTACATTCTTCGTTATTTGGATATAGCCATGTTGCCACCTTGGTTCAGTACGTCTGCAAGCCTGATAAGGCTATCCTTTTGATGTCCACGAAGCATTGCGATGGTTCAATAGATAAGAACTCTGGTACTCAACTCAAGCCAGAAATATTGGTCTCTTATAATCGAACTAAAAAGGCCATAGCAACTGTGGAGAACATGTGTTCAAAGGCCGATGTGACAAGGAACTCACGTAGATGGCCACTGAATGTATTGTTTCGCCTGCTCAACTTAGCTGCTCTAAATGCACTCTGTATATTCACAATTAACAAAGGGCAAGAGAGAATAGTGCGCCGTGAGTTCCTAACAGAACTGGCTCTTAGCATGATAAAGCCGTTGGTTCAGAGGAGAATGCATGCAGAAGCTATACCAAGGATAGTAAAACAAAAAATGTACGAGTTCTTAAGCCTTCCCTTGCCCCTGGACGTTGAATTACAAATTGATATTAACGACAAACCTCCAACTTGTACTCGAAGCGGACCGCGCGGACGATGCCACGTTTGCCGACGATCACATGTGACCAAAACTACGCGTGAAGTTTGCATATCTTGCGAGAAATTTACTTGTTTTGAACACAGTAAATACATTTGCAATGGTTGCTACGCAAGACACTCTAAGTATAATAATTAAGTATTAGTTTGTTAAGTCATCAATATTGATTGTGATCACAACGGGCCAAAGTGATTTTATATTTGGACTGCCTAATTTTAAAAACACATACATATGTTAATCGTATTAAATACTAGTTGACTCTTTAGCGTTGTGCGCGTATACTAAGACTTATGAATACTCATAATAAAAAATAGACTAAGTTTTCCGGAAATAATCATCCTTCCAGATGTGAATAATTTCTAAAATTACTCACTTGTTTATGCAATCTTCTCGAGTAAACTCATGTTTGCATTAACTTTTTTGGTGTAGTGTGCATCTTAATGCAATTTAATAATAAAGACGACGAATTTGGAACGATACAGTGTTTTTATTTCCGTAAACAGTCACTAATTGAATTATCTTTTCCTCCATTTCACTTAGCAACAAGTGTTAAACCACATAGTAAATAAATACGTATAGACGAGACTATAATCGCGGCATTTTTATTTCCGACTCGTACTATAACGACAAGTAATTGGTAGCGGCATCCAAAAACAGCAGTTGTGGCTTATAAAATAAGGTTGAATACAGCATTATTGGAAGATAGAATATCGGAGTTCCAGTTTGTTTAATTAATCATCTACGTTAGCGGAAAATCGAGCTGTTTGCGAACAAAATCGTCTAAAAAGTTTGATGGCTGACAAAGATTTTGACAGCAGCTGTCTATCTGCGTTATTCGCTGTTATAAGCTCATTATACTTAGTGTCACTATTGTTTTGCGAGATTTCCTGAGAAAAGCTGATTAAATAAGTAAGTACGATTTCCGGGTATATTTTTGAAGCATTGTCTTTAAACGCAAATTAATTGACATCTAATGTCAGTAACATCGATGACACTACACGAAAGTAAGCTGATAATTAATAGTAATATTATTATGAAACTGATTTAGGTTAGACTGGAGTTTTTATAATTAAGCACTAAATTTATCTCTGCCAAACCACGAGAAATATTGAAACACGAAGTTCGTCTTAGCCTAAATAGACCATCGCTGCGATAAATTCTATCAAATTACCCAATTTAATTAATAGGAGAAACCGCGAATACCTTTTCCAATAATTTACTCTGAGGCAATTAATTCATCAAATATCTTAACTATTAGCTAAAACCGCATTGTTTCTGAAGCAATCGACAACTAATCTAAGTTTGATAAAAGACAAACTTCGGATTTCAGCACCAACTGTTTGTCGACTCGTAACAAGGATATCGTCAGATTCTTCTCGAAGTAATAATGTTAGTTTACAGTAAAAAGGTAAGTTTGTTATAGTTTTTTTGCTTTATAGTTGAATATTTTGGTACAGTTTATTAACAATATAAACAGTGTAGATTAATAACTGCGATATGGAAGTTCGTTTGTGCATAAAACTGGTTGATTAATGTGTTTTTGGACGATATCATCATTTCATCAACGCAGGGATGTCACTGGGTCGAAACTGATTTTCATTTTCGGTTAATTACTAAATAAAGCGTGTTTTTTTGTAAACTTTGTGATTCATTAATACAAGAGTTGGAACAAAAATAATAGAACCGCTACTAAATTATTATAATGGATTTATAACATTAAAATTGCAGAAGAGAGTTTACAAAAAGACTGTATATAATTAAGTTTTAGCTTTTAACAGAAGGTTTAATTAAACATCACAGGTAGAAGAAGGATATATGGCATATTTAAAACCCCCAGTTTAAACAAAACACACATAAAGACCTCTTACGTATTCATCTCTTTATCTAACCATCTACAGAAACCTTATTTCGGAAGAACCGTTATTTTCACCTTATCAGGGGCACTAACTAACCTTTATGCGAGTCCCTTTACTAAGTGCCTCACTCTAATTAAGATTAAAATACACTAAATTACCCCGACATTTTTAAGCCCATGCCATAAATTAATAAAGGCTGGGCCCATAAAGTGGCCCACGTGCGGAGGCCTTAAGCCTCGGACTGGGAAGGCCATTCATTAAAACTTACAACAATGGACTCAGATACGGATATAATTCAATAAGCATCTCCGACCGCCCTGCAACTTGCTCAATATTTTATAACTATGAATAGAGATGTGTGGTTCGAACTACGAACGATGTGAAGTTCTCATATTATTTTCGGTAATATTGTGGAAAATGTTTGTTGCATTTTATGGCTCATAACATTCTGCACACAGTTATACAGCCTTTTCTAAATGAAAATAAAACGTTTACATTTGTTTATTGGTGTATTGGTTTATTTATGACCTTAGACACTAAATTGCTTCATCCTAATTTCAGTACTTAAATTTTAATAAAAACTTAACATCCCGTACGATCATAAATATGGAACACTAAACTCGTGTAGAGAAAAACTCTTGTACAGTGCAAAGCCTAAAAACCCTTTCCCAAAATAATGAATCTTGGTGAGAGCATAATATTTTACACAGACCTTTAAATTAGTTTATACATTAAGGGGAATTATGTAAGCGATTTAGCTAAAATAACCGTAGTTAGATTATTCCAACGTAAATGTGCTACAGCGTTTAAGATTTTCCAATTTGAAATGCGTGATGAATATTATTTTGCTTTCACGAACACTCCGAGTCAATCTAATCGCTCCAATTCAGATTAGACTAGTTTTCATTGTAATAACATGTTAAAATAAAAGTAGAAGTGGTTTCTTTACTTGTAGACACCATAATAATACAGAATATTCTAACACTATTTATTTAATAAAAAATATTTGTTGTCTCTGGTAATGCTCGTCTAGTGGCAACCACTGATTTTAAATATGTTTTACCTGCGGATAATGCAGTGGACTGCAACATTGTCACCAAAAAGTTATGTTAACCCTAAGTATTATTATATGTTGTAGTTGTATATTATCCCTTAATAAATAAAACACTAACATTATTCTTATGGCCTCACTATGGTGGACTTTGACCATTGCGTCCACTTCAGTATTCAACACTCCATTTGTATAAAAGAGGTTTGGAAAAGAAGTTTTAAGCTATTGCATAGCTTTTATCGCGGGCTTTGAGCGCGGCGACCGAATCAAGAAATTCCGTAACGAAAAAAACCTAACACGTTCCCATGACAACGTGATGTTGTCATGGGAACGTAATTTTTGTTTTATGTCATCATCCGTCATCATCCCAAGTGTAACGTTGACAAATAGGAAGTATGGAGGTTACAAATGCTATGCAATAGTTTTACCGCAGCAGTCCCCGAGTGCCACACGTTTTTTTTCTATCTTTAGGACCTGAAACAGTCATTTGTGAAAATAAGTCTGAATGTACCTTCTGGAGAGTAGTGGAACTCCTTAATCTGTGTTACCCTATATCAGGAGTAAATAGGTGAATTTTTTATTTGTTTTAAGTTTATTCTTTTCTTGCTCTCACTGACACCAATCACGTCTCTGAAGTTTCGGCAGTCAATTTACATAACCTTTTGTCACAGATATTAATTGGAATTTTTTTGTACACACTATTATGACTTCCCACGATCGAACCAGTAGGCACAGCTAGTCCAGTGTAAAAATTAAACTTCCATGATTATATTCCTTTTCCAACAGAAGCAGTATAAAAATAAAATTGTGCCAAACTCCACAGCAACTGTGGCACCGATAGACCATACGTTATTATTATGTTAGATATGATCCCGGTTCCCAGCTAAAAGTTTAGAAACTACTACAGCATACGGCTGGCCAATTTGAATCGTAACTTAGTGAATTTCATTTCAGCATGTTAGAACTTAGCTTTTGTTCATTGTACGTGATGTACAACGCATTATTCAGGTGGCCGCTCTAATAAAATTTGGAAAGTTGGAATTGTGTGTGAGTATGTTGGAGGCAGTTGTGTTGAAATGCCTTTTATATGTGTTTCTTGTTTTGGTTTATGGGATTACGTGGTGCTGTTTAATGACTTGTTAGAGATGAAAGCTGGTATAATATAATATGCTTAATGTCATGTCCAGGGTGTCCCGTTGTTTGCAAGTCACAGAAACTGATGAACTGCCAAATTCTGAGCCAACAGTATTTGAATTGCCATCGATAAGTTAAGAAGAAGAAAGGAGATACGTCTTTCATTAAAAATTATGATCCAAATTACGATAGATTCTGCTCCATTTATCTAAGAGTACTTGGGCGACCGAGCTCTGCTCTGGTGAAAATAGAGAATGCTCACTTAATAGTATACTAATCCATGTACAGTTATTCCATGCTGCCACGATAGAAGGTACTTACTAATTCCGTGCTAATATTATCATTATTCTAATGTCATTATTCATTATCTTGTTAAACTTTGGGCGACAGAGCTAAGCTCGGGTGAAAATAAGGAGCAAACAAATTTTCCCAGATAGGAGACCTGGCTAGATCGATTTTTCGCCCCTTTAAATCAACTTGCAACTCATCAAGGACATGAGTACAAATGTATATACAAACAAATATATATCCAAATACATATTGCTCGTTGAATAGTATAGGATTATTTTGTCAATTCACAACTATAGAAACACAATATCAAAATTACGTAAGTTTTACCAATTTTGACTTTAAATTATGTGTTTTAGAACTCAACTAACTAAACTGACCTTTAGAACAACTGACATAACACTCAAGACTAATAAAGACCTTCCACAACCATTCAAACCAGAAAAGGCATTTAAAACCGAATAGGTTTACCAACATAAACACATATTCTGCTAACAAGGTCTGCGGTAACCTCACGTACTTGCCTAATCCCACACGCTGGCATTATAAATACTATTAGGTACCCCACCTCACAATCCTTGGGGGATCTTGGGGGATCCCGCTTGCAATTTCCCCCGAAACTATCCCACATTAATCCCTACCTCCGTAAAGGTTTTTATTATGAGGCTATGACGAAACAATTGGTATAAAAGGATCCCTTTTGGCCTTTATGTTACAGTTACGTTCCAAAAAATAATAATAGGAAATATGGAGGTGCAATGAAATTTTGTGATGGCAAGCGTTAGTGTCAAACAGTTTGTTTTTATGACAAAAAACGTAGGTGCGGCACGTGGCTTGGTTAATAATGATTATGTGAACATGTGAAGGAGGAAGTCTTGCGCGAATCTGTGCGCGAATTTGAGTAAGTTGACTCTATTGTCAACTCTCAAGTTGTTGGAGTAGAAAAGGCAGGCTTAAGGCGTACTTGCTTTCAAGCTTGACAGGCAGCAATAATGCGCAAGTTTTTATCATTCTTTTTACGGGCTCATTGCCAAGATCCGCTTGAAATTTTGGTACAAAAACTAGATTCCCATTCTTATGGCTATATCATCAATTTTGTGTAGCTAAAAATAAAAGCAAGGTTGTTTTAAGGATAATATTTTTATTGATACCAAGAGCGCCGTTAAGCCATTTTAAATAATGTACGATCTTTTTAGTATTCCCCTTATGGAAAGTTTTTTGTACTATTTCCGTTCGTTAATCCGCAGAGATGTATTTTTTTTTACTTTACTTGTAGGGGAATATTGTCATTGAATAGAGACAACTCATATAAGTTCCATTATTCAGAAATATTCTCCTTGTGACGCTACAATAAATATTAAATTTTACGACGGAGCGATAAAACGAGATACATATGTATACAAGAGAGTATTACGTATAATGGGAACGCACGAGTATCTAAACATAATTTCCTCAAAGATAAAAGCTTAAAATGAAACGTTTCTGCTCTTAATAGAAATTCTTAATATAAAACAGCGATCGAAATATCAAAAAGGAAAAGGAATTAAGTGTAAACAAAGATGATAACGGCTCATTTCCGAGGCAGCGCTCCGCAAATAAAACATTCATGCAGTACAGTTAACTGAATCACCCGCCTCGTACACCTAAACACCGTATTATTTGGCTCACGTTCCTATTTTACTCAACTGAGTACAGGTGGAGCCACGGCACACCTCGGCAATATTTTTCCGTCAACTCCGCATTTATATGATAATGCGTACCCTAGCAGGAGGTTCGGTACTGATCCGGTGAGTTCCGAAAATTCCCGAACTCGTAAATCTAATTTCGGTGCCCACCTAAGTTAGCTCATATTTGCCGGCAATTCAGCGTCGCGTTTTGTTTGAGATTCGACCTTAACACCGGGTTATGAGTAGTGCTGTTGATGTGTATCGATAAATTCATGATAATAGTTCGACTATCGATATTTATAGACGGCGATAGCGAGCCAATAAAATTTTATTGTAGCGATAGTGGCGCAGACGATAGCGAAAGGAAATTGACAGTTTCAAAGTCCCAATACAGCGAAACTGTGTTAATAACTTTGCTCGGTTGAAATGTTCCATCTAGTTTTATACGCTTTTATTTCTGCAATATAGAAGTTCAGAACTAAGAATATTTAAGTTGTTTACGTGAATATTTTGCTAAGAATATTAAATAGCGTTCACGAAAAATGAGTGAAGCGACATTAGCATGAACTACATTATTTGCTGTTCACACAACAAAATATAACGCACTGTGTTGTTTTTTCTGTTGCTTTAAGAAACATGTTTTTTCTAGCTGATAAATCAAATATATACTCCGAAAACTTTATTTTTAAACATTTTTAATTTAAATAATAATTACAATTTAAAAATACATCGATATTATTTGTCATCACATCCCTATTAGGAACGGAAAGTATGTAGATCCGGAGGCGTGGAGCATTAACTTTTGTTTTTTGTTTGCGAGATATTTTGCTTTTTAAATGTACATACGTTATATTTTTATCCCGTATTGTATATCCAAATAGAGTAGGTAGGGAATAAGAATCAGTTATTGGTTCTCTGTTTTGATATACATATCCCTGTTAGAGTGTGTGTTAAAAAGACGCACGCTTTGTTTTTCATTTGTATCAGAAAGAAAATAGAATCAATATTAGCTTGTTATTACATTTTTAGTCGTGTGTATTATGTATTATTTATATGTAGAGTTAAGAGCAAAAATATACATACACTTAGCAAAATTAAAAATGATTTTCTCGTGAAATAACGATTGCAACTTGAAATAAGCCCTATGTAGTGCGGGACTGTGGGTTCCAAAATACTATACTACTAACAACATACACTTACAATCAATGCAGTAGGAGAAAATAACTCTAAAACGTTGATAATTGTGTACATTTTAGGGCTCGTGACTATAACATCATTAGTACTACCGTTAGACATTTCAAGTACTAAGTTTTTTTTAGGGTTCCGTAGTAAACAAGGAACCCTTATAGTTTCGTCATGTCCGTCTGTCTGTATGTCTGTCTGTCTGTCTGTCTGTCCGCGGTCTAGCTCCGAGACCCTTAGTACTAGAAAACTGTAATTTGGCATAGGTATACATATTAATTACGCCGACAAAGTAGTAAAACAAAATTATGAAAAACATTTTTTTTAGGGTACCTCCCATACACGTAAAGTGATGATGTTTTTTTTTTATTTTTTTATTCCACCATGTGTGGTATCATTGGAAAGGTCTTTCAAAAACATTGTGAGTATGTTAAGACCATTTTTGAATTCAGAGATTCGTTTGCGAAATATTAAGCTTTAAGGTGAAAATTTTTATTAGAGTCAAGTGTCCCCCCCCCCCCTGCCAGCTAAATGGTTGGTTTCACATATGTGAAAAAATTCACAACAGTAGCTTATATAACGAATTTAAATGGAAAACTATCACAGCTGAGTAGGCTTTACAAGTTAACGACTAATAATCGACCAACTTAGATTTGCGGTTGTAAAACCGTTGTATAGGAGAACATGTTTCTCAACTACAAAGTTAAGTTTGTTCTTGGGGTAAATTCATTCCAACTACGGAACCCTACATTGTGCGTGGTCAGACATGCACTTGGCCGGTTTTTTTTATATGCTCGTGTTTCTGTGGTGAATAAACGATTTCTATGTCTTCCTGTCCTCTTTCTATTTACTCATAGGACCAAATATTTTCAATAACAGCCTAAAACATTACATTTCATATTTCGTCTAATCCTTTAATAGCCGTTGAAAACATATGAAGATCAACTACGTTTTAAATAAACAATAAAAAAACAGTGGCACTCCGGGAGTGCCGACAGAAGTGAAAACTTGAAAAAAATTGGCAACACAGTTATGTCTTTTACTCCACGCACCGCGGTAATCAACGCGTTGATGTCTTTTTAATGGTCAAAAGCTGGTGTCGTCACAGTGTCGCGAAATCAATGGTTTAGTCCCATCTCAAAAATGCCCAACGCGCTTAAAAACAATAAAAAAGAATCACAGCAGACATCACAATTTTTTTATTTTTATAATAAAAATTCCTTGCAAAAATTAAGTTCAGAATATTTTCAAAGAGATGTTGCCAGCTCACCGAGCCATTTTCACAGCACGTAGAGCAGATAAAACATTTTAAAACTAAGGAGGGTTGAATAAAGAAGTTTTCTTATTAGTTATCAGACTGAATAAGTACGATAGGGTCAATTTTATTGAAAGTTTCACCTAACAATATAGCCAATTAGTTAAACTTAACTAACTTAATATTTATGGACGAAGTGTTAATTAAGAAGTGAAATACTTAATTAGGGCCTAAAAGAATTAGTGTCGATGTAATAAATTTTTTGTAAGTTAGACTTTAGTGAAGTGGTTTAATATACAATTATTTGACGTCATAAATAAATTGTGAAATCTTCGAAATATTAATATCGTACCTATATTATATAAAGAAGTATAAATAAACAGAAATAAAACAAATAATTTTAAAGATCGTATCGATAATAATCACAACACTAATAAAATAATAATGAAACCAAAATTGATACATCATTATTTTTAGAGACCCAGTCTTTATTATTTGTGAATTCTCTATGACTTATAAGATAAATAAGACAGAATCAGAGCAAAACGTGAAGGGTAGGCAGAAAACAACTAAACAAACATCCACGTCTTAATTTGAGAGGGACAAACAAACGCACCAAAGCAAATATTAAGATAAGAAACACATCAAAAATAATTAAAACACGAACAGATGTAGGGATGCAATTAAAGCAATCATCAACACTCCCTCCGAATATAAACTTGATTTATTTGCTAAGACCAAATCTACCGAAAATGTCAATACTACACATTTCACTCCAAAAAAGGGTACATTTTAATTTGAAAAGTTTACCTTTTTTGTCGTAAGAAAAGCATGACTTGGGGAGGGTTCGCGATAAATTACATTAAATGCCAAATTAATTAAATACGAAAGAGGACACGCTACCGAAGTTTTGGGAGAAAAACAAATCTAATCAAAATTCATAAGTTAATAAAAGTTGTTCTAATTTCGGTAAATTAAGTAATGAGATAACGGTACTTTTAGGTCCAGAGTTTTGACCGTTCGGGTTAATTTTTGTTAATTTCTTGATGAAGGATTCGTAAGACCAGAAACCAAATAAAACACTGCTTTGTGTCATGACTTGATTTTAACGATACCCTATCGCTAAAAGACCTAAGACCTCAATTTATACCGTTTTTGTAACGATTATTGCCTGCCAGAGTACATTATAACTAATCTACCAATATCTAAACGAACTTCGAAATATTCGTTATTAAAATGAAGACCCCCAAAACAAATCATTAAATATCAAATAACCCACTGCTACAAACAATGATTAGATCTGGCCAAAAAAATTATATATCAGAAAAATAATAAATGACAGTAACACAAAGTACATTTCTCTTCGTCAGTACAGTTAATCTAACGCCCATTATTTCAAAGGTTCGATGGTTTTGACAGGCCCCTTTGTGAACGTTTTTGGCCTGTAGTTATTCCCCCTTTACTGTTTATTCGGAATGATAGATTCTTTTTTTTCATTTACGTGTTACCGTTTATTTTTAGTGACGTTCAAAGGATTGTCAGAGACAGGTCGTATTGATTTTATATCATGATAGATATGTCATTACGTTGAATAAAATATGTTTTCGTTTTACCTGAGCGCGTTTGAATGATTTCGAATGTGGGCTTTCGAAATATTATGAAAACATTTCACGAAAAAGGTGAAAGAAAATAACAATGTAAGCCTGGCTTTAAAAAAAATTTACTTAGTTTTGTTTATATTAAAACCTTATTTTTTTTAGCAGAATTTGTTTTTCAGTCAAGCGTACAAAGCTTCAGTGGGTGTTAGAATAACGAACAAATTTAAAACACAATTTTCTAAAAACGACACGTCGACATTTTTTGCGCAATTTTAATTTTCGTTTCACGAAATTAACAAAATCCACGGATTAGTCCGGACGAGTCGGAGTGGTTTTTTTTTCTATGGAATTTTTAGGCAACTCCCCTGTGCAAAATATTCGTTTACAAAATGAACTGTTTTGATTTTGTTAGCGTAACTAAGTAAAAAAATTGCGGATGTTCCTCGAACACATAGTTTTGCACTACTGATTGAACAACAAGAACAAGAAGTAATAACAGAAGGTAAAGGATATAGGTAAAAAAAACAAACAAACAGATGTTTTAAGTATTCATAAAATCCCATTTTATTTCACAAATGTTCTCTACTATCCCATAAAGACCAAACATTATTCAGTTCAAAGGGCCAAATAGTTCCTTACCCTAACATGCTCAATACACTAAGCCTTCGGAAGCAATTACCATCAGGTGGGCTATAAACGAACCTGACTTGATCCTTCCAGGAAAAATACATAAAATCGGTCCTAACGACCGGTGATATCAATCACCAAACGACTCCAGCCTCCAGTAATCCCGGTCTCATCAATAATGTGGAATCAGGGCCATCGGGCCAAACTTGATACTCAACCTATATTCTTTGATAAGCACTTTAAATGTTAAGGTTCACTTCAACCGTGATTTGTAGGATTATTTTAGTCGAGTTCAGTTAGCTTGTTCAAAAACTGACGTGTAAAATTGATTTTAAAATCAAAGTTTTAGTTTTTTTTTTTTTTATCAAATTAGATTTGTTGCAACTGTAGTAGCAATCATGTCATTTGGTTTAAATAGGTCCTTATTTTTACTATTTTATTTATCTTTTTTATACATTCTTTTGTTTAGATTTTGTGAATGTGAGAACGTTGTAGACTGTAGACTTGTGGACCATTTTCTATTTTACTAAGTACCTGGTACTTGTTGATAGGCCTACGCTGTCCTCTCATACCTATTAAAAATGTAATTTGAAAACATTGTAGAAACCATTTATTTTTAAAAGAGTAGCCGTGGAGTTTCTTGCCGGTTCTTCTCCATAGGAAGCGACCAATTGGAACCGTGCACCTAGCTTCTGACGTTTCATAAGTGCCCTTGTAGGTTTATGTGAAATAAAATATTTTGAATTTGAATTAATTAACTTCATTACTTGAATCAAAAGAAATCAAGTTAGTCTTATTTATTTTTATGTGCGTACATTCAATAACTTCATGTCAGAGTTTTAATTACAGTTCATCCATATTTGTGTTAGTAAGTTCTTAAGAACTATGTTAGTATTTTATATTATCTGTATTTATAAAACGCTTGTAAGTTATCGGTATTTCATGTCCTTTCCACTTTAATTTCAATGAAATGAGAGTGCACTATAACCTTCAATCAAAATTGGCACTAGATTTCTGAAGAGCGCATCAAAAATGTCCGGAAAAGTAAATCCATAAATAACGTTGTGATCTTATTTTGCATCATAGTTTATTCAACCTTATTGCTTAGAAATTATGTTTTATTTTTCCATAAATATTCTGTTCTTATTTAAAAAATACGTTTTTTTTTTCAATCGAAGTAGTAAATATATTGCAAACGATAACAAACTTTATGTTTGAATGTTAATGTTTATAATCAAGTTACATTCAATGGCAGGCAATTGAGCGATGAGTTTTTGTTCGTAATTCTTAATCTAGTGCTATAGTTGATCATTCTCAATATCAGATAGTGGACGTATGATGGGCAGTAACGGTTTCATCACACATCTTTCCACAAGAATATCACAGAACAACGTTTCCCAGGCGCCAGTATTACATCACCAGCACAAAACTATGTAACACTTTAAACAAAGTATTAAAATTATCCACCAAATCAAAATATTAATACAAACACACGTTACATAATTACCTATTAACATACACTTCTTTTGAATTGTAAAATTATACCCTTCATTTTTTTTTTTTTGCGATGTTTAGTACTTGTCCTAGAGTTGTAAAATTTCTGGCCTGTAACATTGTTGCAGAGGGACACTGATCTTCTAAGATACAGGTACTTACCTAGTTTAGAGGTCAGGGTTTCAATGTAGCCTCTCAATGTATGTACTTCTACTATACCATTGTAATAGTTATTTTAGGCTTAGTTCAATAAAGATTTATTTTGTATTTTTTACATATATCATCGAATAACACAAGTGTATGTATTTCTCTCAGTAACAGCCCGGAGTCTGAATTTGTGCCCGGTTGATGGCAATAGGCTCGCCCCCTATTACATAGGACTTAAAAATAACTAGCGAAATGTGGGTGAATGTACTATACGTGTGGTACACCTCTGTTTAATCCTTCGGGCATTATGTTATAGTATATGTCTTACTTTCACCTACATAGCACTTCAAAACCGAATCTAGGTCCTTAGTGGAATGAAACATTACAGACTAGGGCGGGTCAACCATAAAGTTTGACAAATGAGACATTTATAGCCTGCGAGCGAGCCGCTTACTAATCGAATTCCGATCAGCGCTGTTTATTCCTGAAAGAAAGACTTTCTAGGCTATATTCAGGAAAGCTTTCAGCCAGCTGCTTTCCATCTCGTGTTTGTTGTAATGGATGTGGCACATTTAGGTGAAGCTAAGCCATATTTTTGGTAATGTTTTGCTTTTTAGGGTTCCGTAACTCAAAAGGAAAAAACAGAACCCTTATAGGATCACTCGTGTGTCTGTCTGGCTGGCTGACTAGATGTCTATCAATTGGCTCCAAATCTACTGGACCAATTTTGTTGAAATTTGGTACACATATGAAATTTTGTGACCCCAACACGGACGTGTAACTTCAATAAATTAATTTTGAATATGGGAGTCACTTTTCGGGGGCAAACAGGAAAATTTAAAAAAAAGTTTTTCTAACTGTACCGTGTGACATATGAAATGAAAGGGGGGGAATATTGTGAGGATCTCAAAAATATATTATTAATAATTTTAAAATAAACGCTTTTAAAGATATTTAAGAAAATACATTTATCGTTAAATGTATTTTCTTAAATATCTTTAAAAGCGTTTAAGAAAATAGATGAAAATTGCCCATTCCTCCTTTATCTCCAAAACAACTAAGCCAAAAAAATTGAAAAAATACAGGAAATGGTTCTTTACTCATAGATTACAGGAAAACCTATAAGAAGTCTATGGTCTTAAAATAACATGGTAAATCTCCCAATATTGTGCGTACAAACTTACATTTGCAGTTGGAATGTATGGGAGAACATGTTTTTCAACTACAATGTTAAGTTTGTTCTTGGGATAAATTCATCCCAACTAAGCTCATTGTGCGTGGTCCGACACGCACTTGGCCGGTTTTTCTATATATAGTTTTAAAGAGCGATACAGTTCTTTATTTTGAAAAGCTATTTAGGGTTTTGTGTATCCTCATTCACTGCTCAATTTTATAATAACTTCTCGTAAAAGACGCATATGTGTCTATTTAACTGAAAAAAGCTGAGCAGAATGGTAAATCTGTTCATATGAAACGTTCATCGACGACTCGTGTATCATTCAAGCATTTTAAATATAGCCTTATTTCTACAAAAGGAAATAACATACTTAAACATCAAACAAATGAGAGCTCGTATTCAAATATAAAGTAGTAGAAAAATAATACTCTTATGAAAATAATCCGACGTAGCAACAGACGTAGGCGTACGCGTAGCAAGGCGCTACGAGGCTACGGCGTAGCATTTATCAGAATTAATTCGTAAATGATCTTTATTTTTTGTGTGAATTTTGTCTTATAAGGTCATGTTTTTGTGTGACCTTTGTAAGGAGTGTTGATCGTATTATTTGATTATAATCTGATACACACTTCCCACACTGAATAGGTAATCAAAATTGATGAATGTTTCTGTCGTTTTGAGCTAAATATTTGTACAGCTAATGTGATTAAATAGATTTAGTTTATGGAAACATTTCTAGTTACTGGCTGATTCATCATCATCATAGAAAGAAGAAAGAAAGAAAAGAAACAAAAATTGTTTATTCTGCAAAAACAAAACGCACATTTTAAAAAACTAGACATAAAATACACACAATACAAAAGTAGCCGAAAGCCTCGTATTCGATCCAAAAAAGTTTGACATTATTGTTCATAGTTTAATTAATTCAATCAATCAATTAATCATTTTATTTCTCACCACAATATACATAAATTATTTTACATTGGTCAGATTCGACAAAGATACACAATTCAAATGAGTATAATAATATGTTGTGGGAGACTGGTGCCTAAGCTAGGCTCATGGCCTGTGTTTCAGGACACCAGGATCCCACCCCTTTACATTTTCATTTTATAATTATACCGCTGGTTCATTGGTTGATGTCAAGGCCACGGACGAAAGACAATATTGCGTATTTACTGTTGCAACATTGGCAAACGACAACAAAAACATAACAAAAATAAAATGCTGATTGCAGAGTTAACTACTTTTATAACAAACTAGCTGCGCCCCGCGGTTTCACCCGCATAAGTCTCGATCCCGTGGGAAAAAAAAAGTATCCTATGTTCTTTTCCAGGGCATCATCTATATATGTGCCAAATTTCATGAAAATCCGTGCAGCCGTTTTAGCGTGAAGGCGTAACAAACATACTTTCGCATTTATAATATTAAGGATAATAAGAAAAAAAACTTTTTTAAAAAATACAACCGACTTTTATTTTTCACTTTGTAGTGGGTTGGTTTGCAATTTATCTAAGTTACAATAGCCTAATGTGAACTGCTCATCAAAAATACCCAAATCGCTATAGATGTGCCTTTAATATTTGAAGAGTTCCCTCGATTTCTCCAAGATTCCATCATCAAATCGTATCCAAATGACAACGGGATCAACTTGAAAGTAAACCCTTTCAAACAAAAAAAGAATTTTTCAAATCAGTCCAGCCGTCTTCGAGTAATCGGGGAACATACATAAAAAAAAAAAAAAAACCCGACGATTTGTGAACCTCCTCCTTTTTTTGAAGTTGGTTAAAAATTAAGCTGTGCGTCGCATCTGTGCAAGAACAGGTAATTGCTCAGCTAAAAGCTGTGAATTCGGACGAACCTAACGTCAACACAGCTGGTTTTCAGCAAATACCTAAGGAATGACGTAATGACGTCATCGATCATCAGTCTACATCAGTCCACTGCTGGACATAGGCCTCTCCTATTGCCATTCAGCTCGATTCTCGGCAACTCTTATCCAGCTGCTACCAGCCACCCTGCGAAGATCGTCACTCCACCTAGCCTGAGGGTGTCCGACCTTACGTTTGCCAATTCGCAAGAACACATTTACCTCAACGGTCATCGGTACTGCGGCTGCTTCAGTAAACGTCTAAAGTAGCAAATATAAAATCATTTACAGCCAAAGGATCGAATTAAAGTAAGTAAATAAAAGATTACAATGAATACGTTTGCAAAAATAACATCAAAATATTATTTTGAATTGTATTCATTTTACTAGAAAATATTGTATTTCTTAGAAATAGATCTAGAAATAAGGCTTATTGTGAATTTACTGGAATCCTACATGAATTTGATTAAACTTAGTATTTTATACAATACAATATTTTTATAACATCGTTTGAATTTATTATAAGCCAAATATCGGGCCCTGTTTTTGTATTATACATATATTTACATTCATGAAATGTTTATATTGAAAACTGTTTTTGGGAATAACTATTACAAGAATATTTTATAGTACATCTACTTAAACAAATAAGTTGCTTCAGTTACAAACGTTACTTTTATAATTAAAGGGGTTTATATATAAGCAAGCGACTGTTTAACAATACATTTTTGACGTTTGAACGTCACTTAACTTTAAGCAAGGTTTATAAATAAACCCCAAAATGGATTAGAAAAAAAAAAACCTGAAATTTAACCAAAAAAAAATCTGGAAAATTAACCTTTTTTCCTATAAAAATTAGTATCAAACTCATAGCAATACGTCCTATAAAATCTAGGTTAGATTCAAACAAAAATTCAACACATCACGGTCTACGCAACAATACAATACACGCAATCAACGCGCGTAGTAGATCTACGGCGTAGCTCGCGTGCTACGGTGCTACGAGAGGCGGATGCTACGCTAAATAATGCAATATGTGCAACTATGTGTGTGTGGGTGTGTGAGTTATTAGCGTTGCTTGAAATTGTTTTTAATTAGCTTAAGAGCGTGGAAATGTTATTTTAGAAATAACTAGCTTCTGCCCGCGACTTCGTTCGCGTGGAAATCGTAAGACATCACAATATACTACAATAATAGCCACATTTTTATAAAACTTCCCTGTATACTACGTTTGTAGTTTTATTCTCAGCAGCCAAAATATACAGAGAGTCAGGAATGGTGACTTGGGAGCAAGCGACGTACAGTTGTCCGTGTGAGAAGCAGCTGGTCCTGAGGTTGACACTCGCAGCCTTCAGTCTTCGGTGTCAGCCGCGGTGACTTGTTGATCGCAAAGCATACGCTCCCAGAGAACTGCACGCGCTTTAACTGGTAATGGTGGGGAATTAGTGGTATACGCGCTATAAACCTGTCTCACCATCGCCATAACCTGTTAGAATTTCCGTCTCGATGACGTTTCTCTGCAAAGACATGACTTTGAGCCGGTTTCCATTACACAGATATACAACCAGAAGTCCACTTGCCATTTGCGAATTGAGAAATTCTACGGGGTAATATGTGGCATCATCTTCCTCCACATCAGTATTAATGGAGGTGTATATCACTTCACTCCCTTCAATTTGTGAGAGAATATTGTGATTGATCGCTGCAGCTTGATCATTTTCGGAGTTAAAATGGAAACACGCCCAAGAATCCTCTTGGTACGGTATTTGACTGATGTCCCCGTATATCAGACGAATAAGATCTTCTAAAGTGGGATCTACTCTACCAAGAGTCTCTGGTAGAGTGCCTTCACCAACTTTTAGAAGAACATCGGAGAATTCTTGAACATTTGAATTCCCGCTAAGCAGAGCTCATATGGTGATGGTCAAGCGCAGTTTATGAACTCTCGACCATAGAGTCGACCTTTTCAACGAAATATTCACTTTTTTTGTCAAAACTTTGACTCCACCCATCATATCTTGGTTCCTGCGGATGTCCTGCAGGGTTCTGTTTACAGTTTCCACTGCTTTCCTTTTTGCCATAATGCATTCATCCCATACGACGAAGCGCAATCCACTAAGCACACATCCCTTGTTACTGTTGCGTGACACCCCACAAACAGGCGTTTCGTTGCTCTCTAAATCGATGGGAATCTTAAACATGACGTGCGCTGTTTTGCCACCAGGAAGCAGTGTGGCAGCGATTCCAGAAGATCCACACAATACATATTTTAAAATCGCTTGGACAAATCTGCTGTCAAAATTTGTAAAAAAAAACATTTTATTCCTACAGTCTTTTGCTCTAAAATGATCAGAATACAACCTTGAATGTTTTGTGACTGTAAAGTACTTGTAACTTAGTAGTTTCCCATAGCTTACGAAGTTTTCCAATTTTTGTGAATTAATACATTCTATGAACTATTACATACACAATCCAAAAAAAAAATCGTTTTACAAAAAAAGTTTAAAAAAAACAGATGTAAATCGAACTTACTACCCCGGGCGGCCTACCACCAGCTCATAAAGCAGTATTATTTTAATGTTACTTCAGTGGGAGAAAGAGATGGAGCTATACATCCTGTAGAGCTTCATCTCTTTCCCACACTGAAGTAAACTAAAGTAATATTAAAATAATACTGCTTTTGAGCTGGTGGTAGGCCCTCAGGACTTCAAATCATTCATCCAACCGCTTACTTATTCGCTTTGTTGAAAGTTAGCTAAAATAGCCGTTCCTATATAAAAGGTAGCGTGATGATAATCATTTAAAAAGTTAAATCGGTAACTATCTATCTACAATATCCCAACCTTTTGGCGCGTCCTTTTACAATTTGCAGAGAAAAATACGAACATGATGTAATATTGCTCATCCCCCATAGCAAATAGCATGATAGTTTATGCCCTACAGTTGGTACAGACAAACATTCTAAAAACTTTATTTTCCCCATAAGAATCGATCCTATACCTCGTAGCAATAACTTTCTTTAAAAAAATTAACTTCGCTACGATTTTATTATATCTATAGATTATAGGTACATGATCAAAAAAAAAAAAAAACTCGTATAACTAAATGTGAAAAAAAAGAAAAAAAACCGTAGGTGGGAATCGAACTTACAACCCCATGTTTGCAAAGCAACCGCCCAACCGTTGAGCCAATTGATTTGATGTAACTTTTCTAAAATAGCCGTTCCTGTATATTTCATGATTGACTGCTTAGTTCCATAAAGGTATAGCGTGATGATAATCATTTAAAAAGTTTAATCGATAACCATCTACAATATCCTAAAATTTTGGCGCGTTTTTTTCCAAAAATACGAACATAATATAATATTGCTCGTCCCCCATAGTAAATAGCGTGATAGTTTATACCCTATAGTTTGACCAGACTTATAGGGAACACCTATGCAAAATTTTAACAGAATCTATCCGGTAGAATTTGCGTCATGCTAGAACATAAAAATACAACATAATGTAATATTGCTCGTCCCCCATAGTAAATAGCGTGATAGTTTATACCCTATAGTTTGACCAGACACACAGGGAATATCTATGCAAAATTTTAACAGAATCTGTCCGGTAGAATTTGCGCCATGCTGGAACATACATACAGACAAACAGACAAACAGACAAAAATTCTAAAAAAAATATTTTCGGCATTAGAATCGATCCTAGACCTCATAGCAATTACTTTTTTTCAAAAATATTCAATGTACAGTTTTGACTTCGCTACGATTTTATTATATGTATAGACTAGCGAACTACTCTTGCTTCGCACAGGTGCAATGTACTTACGGATGAGCCAGCATATCTAAATATAGATTTCTGTACTATATCAAACATTGATACACATAAACCACAAGGTGGACCGATGACCTTGTGAAGGCCACAGGAATCCGCTAGATGCGGGACGCACAGAACTGGTCGAAGTGGCGGTGCTTGGGGGAGGTCTATGTCCAACAGTGGACGTCTTTCGGCTGAAATGATGATGACACTTAAGGCTATCGGAACAAATTCTTTAAGTGATGATGAAAATTGCATTAAAATCCATTGTGCAGTTTAAAAAACTAAGTAAACATACAGACACGACACCAAAAAAAAACAGTGGCACTCCGGGAGTGCCGACAGAAATGAAAACTTGAACAATTTTATCGTGCAGGAAATAATGTATCGTGCGTTGATGTCTTTTGAATGGTCAAAAGCTGGTGTCGTAACAGTGTCGCGAAATCAATTGTTTAGTCCCATCTCAAAAATGCCCAACGCGCCTTAAGAAGTTATCACTTCAATAAAATTTGGTTTATACCATGTACCTATTGAGCTGTCTGAGTAATTGTTAGATCATGTCAATAATATACACAGAATTTTAACAACATTAGTGTAAAGTCACCTTTCTTTAGGTTTCCTATCTGCAAAATGCTGTAATCTAAACATAGAAGGCTTCACAAATAGGGACCTAGATTTCCCAACGGAATACAAACAACTTTACTCATCAAAATAAATAAACACGCCTTTTTTAAACATAACAGGGAATCTCTTGGCCTGCATCTCACCTGATTGTAAGTAATGATCAGGCCGAAGGTGGAAGCGAGCTTCACCCGGAATCCTCAACCACAGAGGAACTGGCGATCTTACCTCTAGTTGCCGAAACACAACAATGCTGTTCACATTGTTGTTATGGCGATAGACTTAGATATTAAGCGGACTTAGAACAAGCCGTTCCACCAGCCAAACCGAGCAGAATTTTACCCCCACTGGGAATCGAACTCAGGACCTCTGGGTCTGACACAGGTGGTCTAACCACTAGATCATAGAGGAGGTTATTATAAAATGCCGCCCATGGGCATGTGACCGCTCGTATATTTCTGAATTTTCATAAAAAATTATCGAAAATTAACTTTAAAAGAGGGTCGAACATATTTTAAACTATTGCATAGCTTTTATTGCGGGCTTTGAGCGCGGCGACCGAACCAAGAAATTTCGTAACGAAAAAAACCTAACACCCCCCACTCCGCCTACCATGTAATGACGGTTCCCATGACAACGCGATGTTGTCATGGGAACGTAATTTTTGTTTTATGTCATCACGTGATCATCCCAAGAGTAGCGTTGACAAATAGGAAGTATGGAGGTTACGAATGCTATGCAATAGCTTTACCGCGGCAGTCCCCGAGTGCCACAGGTTTTTTTTTATTTTCCCATGACAACGTGATGTTGTCATGGGAACCGTTATTACATGGTAGGCGGAGTGGGGGGTGTTAGGTTTTATTTTCGTTACGTTACGGAATTCCTTGATTCGGTCGCCGCGCTCAAAGCCCGCGATAAAAGCTATGCAATAGCTTAAAAATTGAATAACATGATAAATATTAAAGATGACCACCCTTTTTAACCGACTTCCAAAAAGGAGGAGGTTATATGTTCGTCGCGTATGTTTTTTTTTTTATGTATGTCCATCGATTTCTCCGTCAATTGTGGACCGATTTTGAAATTTTTTTTTTTGTTTGAAAGGGTGTGCTCTCGAATTGGTCCTATATTAATTTTATTAACTTTGCTTTGATAGTTTTTGAGTTAGCTACCAAAATACGTATTTTTTCCCACTTAGTATGTAGATGATGTGATAAGTTTCTGTCACTGGTAGCAGGTAGTGGTATTCGAATGTGTGTGGGGTAGGTACCACAACTAAAAAGTGAAAAATAAAAACTTTTTACAAAAAAAAACAACCGACCTCCAAAAAAAACACTACAAAGTGAAAAATAACTTTAATTTCGGAAGTCGGTGGCAAAAAACGAAAATACAAAACACAAGACACCGACTTCCGAAATTAAAGTTATTTTTCACTTTGTAGTGTTTTTTTTGGAGGTCGGTTGTTTTTTTTTGTAAAAAGTTTTAAAAAAAGTTAATGTTCGATAATTTTTCATGAATATTCAAAAAAATAGGGGCAGTCACATAGGCGACATTGCATAAGGCCTTCTCAGCGAGTCAGTAAACTCATTTTAAAAACGGTGTAATATTAGATTGAATGAAGAATTCAATTTAGCACAGACTTCAATCAATACTAAGCTTTAACACCATCCACTAACTATATACATACAGTACATAGTTTGTATATATATGTCTGAGCAAATAGCAACGGAACCTTTGACCGTACTGTGACCTGCCAGCGTTGATTGCGTCAACAAACCTTTCGTATCTAGTCACTGTGACAATCAAACACACATATAACCTTTATCACGTACATATAAAGTTCAAATTTCTTCGACAAACTGCAGTTCTGAAATGGCTTGCAAAAGTAAATCGGAAAATTGATTTTGATTTCTATTTGTACGGAGGTAAGGTTGTAATTTGGGTGTGGGATAATGTATCTGTTGAACACGCAACTGCCCGAAGGCAATAGATATCGCCATGGCCGTTTTTTATATGACTCTAGTATTGGAAACTGTGAATAATGAATTTCTATTGGTATTTGTATTTTTTCGTAAAGTTTTGATGGAAAATATATTGGCTCATACATATGGATTTGAGGATCCGAAACTTAAAGCTCTATTATTATGAAAACGAGGATTTTATTTATGAAGTACATAAAACGGTCGTATTCGGACAATATAAATAGAAAGTGGAAAATTTCAGAAGCCATTATGTATTTTCTCGAGTTTGCATTAAAGGGCTGATTTTGCAACGTCAGATAGAAAAACCTTTGATCCGCAGAATAAAATTGACGTCTGACAGTTTTTGTACAGAAAAAATGTCAGAAATTTTAAAATTATTCCTCGCATAAAGATATCTTTCGTTACAAAAATCGGCCCGTAGAGGCAAAAACTTTTAATTTTTTGCATTAAAATACCTACTAAAGAAAAAAATGCTAAAAACAAATTTCAACTAGTTTTACAGACCCTAAAATCTCTATAGATTTCGTAAGAAAAACCAATTTTCTTCGGTCTTAAAATAAAAAAAGAAAGAAAGAAAATTCATTTATTTAGCACAGACAAAAAGGCACACAACATAATTATAACACAAGTAAAAAATAAAAAAGTAAACAAAAACAAAGTGTAAAATAATAATTTAACAGAAAAGTGTGGTTCGCGGTTGCACCAAATAGACCCAGTTCAGCAAACAGTCAAAATCTCAAAATCAACAGTCAAAATCTTCCTTTGTTTCCTTCAAAAAACAGTCATGGGACAGAAATAAAAATATTAACAAACAAGGTCACTGAACTTTTCACAAAAACTTTTCCAAATCTATTCCTAAGCCCAAGCCATTCTTTCCTTTAACACCATCCAAAAATATCAACAACTAATATCTAAAACTAATATCTAAAACCTACTCAAAAATAAAGCAATGCTCACGGGCGCAGTGACAGGAAACGTTTTCAGTAACAACTTCCTGCACAGCTATTTTTAGGCGAGGCTATTGTGGAGGTTAATTAAACGAAGGTTAACTTATAAAACTGCGGTCAACTTTTGGGCAAAAGCCAGCTTACCAAGAGCTGATTTAATCTAGAAGGATTTTGATATTCTAAATACTAACCGTCATATTACAGAACTAGTTCCGAGCTTAATGCTATTGAGGCAGTTATTGTATTTTTGACTTTATTCTGGGGTACGATAAAGTTCCATAGACAAAATTGACAACACTTAGACTTTGACTTCGTGTCAGTTTTTACCCGACTACGGCGAAGCAAAAAGGAGGGTTATGATTTTGACCGGTATGTATGTATGTTCATCTGTTACCTCATAACTTCTAAACTGCCGATCATAATTTGACAAATGAGGTATCATTAGAAGCGTTTTGATTGTCCGCTGGTTATAGGCAATGTGATGTCACATTAAATGCAATATGGCGCCCTCTAGAGGACATAAAGCAACGAAATAAAAAATTGAAATAATTGAATTGTGCCATGTTGGGTATCAAATGAAAGGACTTGACGAGCAAATTACAAATATGTATATATATCATGTTTTGACTTCTGTCTGAAATATTTTCTTGTCTATAATTAGAACTTTGTCAAAAATAGGTCGATCGTTTAAACCTGGCTCTTAAGGCTGTTTTGAAATAAGGCCGATGACCCTAGACTAGGGAAGTTTTCGGAAGATTTTTCTTTGTGAGTTGAATGACTGAAAATCTAATACAGCGCAGCATACATAATCGAGCTTTTATTACCCTTGAGCATAAAAATGTTCGTGGACTCAAAAATCTGACTCGAATACCGTTTAGCCTTTATCATGTACAAAAACAAATGACAGTAGTCGCTGATATGTAACATCTGACATCTTAGCTGACAGTACCAACCTCTCGGAAAATGGGTTGGTACCATCTGACGGCCAACTCTAGCACCGCGCGCGCTCATTGGTCAAATCAAATAGCGCGCGCTTCCTCGGCTTCCTGTTAAACACTTCCGTCCCTTTTCATAAAACCGCTCCCACAGATTGCAAGAAAGCAAGAGGAAAGATGTTAAACAATTTAAAAAAAAATGTGAATGAAATTGAAATGAAATAATTGGAAATTCTAACGGCATTTTTCAAAGAAAATTGCATTGCGTAGAAACCTTTACTAGCTTTCCCAAGTTCCATAAAATTACTATCTTCCCTTTTCATATGCCTTTGAGCTATTCCGTTCCATAAAATACCTAGAAAAAGACTCCTAGTTCCTCTACGTAAAAAAGCCTGTGAAGCTTCGAGCAATAACGTTCAAAGGCATATTAATTTTAACGGTCGCTGGCTAGACCGGGAGCCGCAGCAATAAATATAAAAACATCGTCGTCTATGAAAAATGTCCCTTTGGTGTGTCGTTGTAGCGTTTGTCAATTTTTTACGGGTCGGTGTTAATGGTTCAGTTGAGTGGAGTTGAAAACTAGTGGTTAGTTTTTGTGTAGGAGTTTCTGATTTCACGTATTTCAAGAGATTTTTAACCAACTTCCAAAAAGGAGGAGGTTATAATAATATGTTCGTAGCGTATTTTTTTTCCCACCAATTTCTCCGTCAATTGTGGACAGATTCAGATTTTTTTTTCTTTGAACGTGTATGCTTTCGAGGTGATCCCATATAAATTTTGTTAACTTTGCTTGGATAGTTTTTGTGTTAACCTCAATAATACGTATTTTTTCCCACTTAGTATGTGAATGATATGATCAGTTCCTGTGACTGTTATTTACATAGCAGGTAGTGGTATTCGAATTTGTGTGGGGTAGGTACCACAACTAAAAAATGTTTTTTTTAACCGATTTCCAAAAAGGAGGAGGTTATATGTTCGTCGCGTATGTTTGTTTTTTTTTTTTTAATATGTCCACCGATTTCTCCGTCAATTGTGGACCGATTTTGAAAATTCTTTTTTTGTTTGAAAGGGTGTGCTTTCGAATTGGTCCCATATAAATTTTATTAACTTTACTTGGATAGTTTTTGAGTTAGTTACAAAATACGTATTTTTTTCCCACTTAGTATGTAGATGATATGATAAGTTTCTGTCACTGGTAGCAGGTAGTGGTATTCGAATGTGTGTGGGGTAGATACCACAACTAAAAAGTGAAAAATAAAAACTTTCTACAAAAAAAAGACTTCCGAAATTAAAGTTATTTTTCACTTTGTAGTGTTTTTTTGGTTGTTTTTTTATCGATTTTCAAAAATTAAGCGTCATCATTCACGTTTCACTCACACACCTACTTAACACAAAGTTAAAAATACTGCCTATACTAGCCAGCACGGTAATAAAACCCTACATGCATCTCCCACAGGGAAAAATAGTTTACCACGTACACAACAATGCACGTCGCACAATCAACGCGCTATTGGAAAAGAGTTTGCAGGTACACATCGACACATATTGTTGTACCAGGCTGACACACTCGACTCCCGGCCTACAGTGCTAAACACTCGCAACGATTGGTTTTTCCAAGCAATTAATGGGTACAGTGGACGCATGCCCGGTATCCCTTTTATTAAAATTAACTGTTTTGTAACGATTGCCATCAACAGATGTTGGGTGATAACAACTGGGTGTGTGTACATGTTAGTACATGATTCGGTGATAAATTAAGAAAAAAAAAACGTGTGGCACTCGGGGACTGCCGCGGTAAAGCTATTGCTAAGCATTTGTAACCTCCATACTTCCTATTTGTCAACGCTACGCTTCGGATGATGACATAAAACAAAAATTACGTTCCCATGACAACGTGATGTTGTCATGGGAACATAAGTTTTGTTTTATGTTACCGTCATTACATGGTAGGCGGAGTGGGGGTGTTAGGTTTTTTTCGTTACGGAATTTCTTGATTCGGTCGCCGCGCTCAAAGCCCGCGATAAAAGCTATGCAACAGCTTAAAAACTTGAACAAGATCGCCTTGGTGGATGAAAAGTACTTGTATAGAACATTGGTCCGTAACCTTATCTAAATAAAGAGCACAATCGCGTTTACAAAAAAAAACTTCCAAACCTTTAAAGTAAAAATACTTGCATAGAACATTGATCCGTAACATGGTATAAATAAATAGCACAATCACGTTTACAAAAATGAGGTGTCGGTAACGGTGTCGCGAGTTCAATTGTTTTTCCTATTTCGAAAATGCTCAACGCGACTAAAGAAGTTTCACTTCAAAAAGAAAAATTGTTTATTCTGCACAAACAAAACGTATACTACAAAAACAAATACATAAAATACACACAATATACAGATTTATATACAAAAGCTTCATATTCAAGCAATATAAGTTTAACAATTTTGTCTATTGCTTGATGTCAGTGTCAGGGCCAGGGAACAAAGACAATTTACATACTATTATGCCGATCTTCTTCTAGATTTTTGTCTTAATCGATTTTTGAACAAGTAGGTGGACACTACTTCGCTACATAGGACCAATTATGTTGAAACATGAACTAAACGTCTTCCTGTTAAATGGTTGATCGAATTATGTCATAAACACTACCAAGGAAAAGGTGACCGCAGTAATAATACTTGCCTACGCAAAACAAAGAAACGGCCATATTTCAATAACTATTTTTTTTTTTACAACAAATCAAAGGTCGATTCAACACATTTTCCTATTTTCAGATCAGCATAAAAACTGTAGATAAATAAAAATAAAGGAACCCTTGTCAATCATGAATTATATTTTTGGGTTGACAATGTCAACCAAACAGGACCAAATCCAGGTCCTGTCTATACAAATATGTTAAAAAAGTTTGAGCACAGAAATATGAGAATACGATCATGTAAGGTCTTACCTAGTTTCATCGTAAAGAAATGTTTTATTACAAAACGAATACCAAATATACACATACCACCATATACAATATATATATATGTGAGTCTTTATAATACGAGTATGTACATATCGAAATGAGCGAATCTATGCTTAATTTTTTCGACGGCAAAATATTTAAAAGAATCAAATTTCTTTTTATTTATTCTGTTTGGCGTCTTATTGAGAAATTTTACGATTATTGTAAAAATTACTGAAAAAAAAAAACAGATATTTGCTAAAAAATTATATTTATTTTCAATTGAGGATAGTTTTTTTCCACAATTTTCATTTTATGAGGACGCCTAATTACTTCCAATCAATATAGTCTGTTTCATCGCGATAGATCATTTAGTTTAAAAGTTACACCGTTTTGTTTTTTTTTTTTAATTCCATAAAAATTTAAAAATGTTTATATTTTTTTAATATTATTTCCGTCGGTAAAATGAAGCATAGATTCCCCTCATTTCGATATGTGCACATTATGAAGACTCACACTATATTATGTCTTGTCTACCGTAATTCGTTACATAAGGTACTCTATCCATATTGAAGCGTTATCACGAGAACTATATTCCATATACAAATTGCCTTACCAACTTTTAATAAAAACCCAGTAATTGGTCGAAGCAGTACTTCAAAAAATATTTGAAATGTTGCTCGCAATATGTTTTGTAGTGAATGGAGTCGGAATCAATTAGTGGAACGTGCGGTCAAAGCGGATATTGCACTTGGCGCCGGGCTACCCACTATCGCGATGAAGCATAAAACGAACAGTAGGTCAATTTGGGGTAAGTAATATTTATTTTTTAGATTTCCTTCTTTTAGAGGGACCAAATATGGTATTATTGACATGTATAACATCAAGTCCACCCTTGTGAGACCTTGCGCCAATATTCTCGCAATTATTTGTCACTTACACTTGACGAACCCTACTGTAAAAAAAAAACTTCTACTAATGAGCTAGAATCTAGCAATAGTTCCATAGTCTGGCCGCTAGATTGTAGAGCTTCTGATCTCCGACTAAAGCCTCCCATTGCAGTGCCCATAACTTAGTTTTTTCGAGGTAACTGGTGATCAAAATGATTTTGGTAGAAGGGACACATTATATTCACAGATAACTTCTATGAAATAAGTTCAACTGCTTCATAGATACTGTGCATTTTGTTACCCGAATCCACAGTAACAGCTGTTTCACACCAATAACCTACTTGTAAACTTATGTAACCAATAGTAATAGAAATCAACCAAATTATTAAAATTCCTCGCCCCTTATTAAATTGTACTTAAACTTTACTGGCGAAATATCTGTACACCTCTGTCTAACCCTTTGGGGATCACAGGCGTGTTATGTTATTAAAATTTGTTGTTTACTTCTGTTCACATTTCACTGCTTTTCTCGCTTTTTTCAATCTAGTCCTACTGTATTCATCACACTGTGTCATTTGCGCTCCGCGCCCCGTCGGCTGGTCCCAACTGATAACGCGCGCATACATGCATTTGTTAATGGAACGCATCGCAATATTGACTTTTCAAAATAAAGCGTTTGAATGCAATATAACGCGTCATGTTATATTTACTTAGGGATTGGCTTTTGTATTGGGATGTCACTATTCAAAATCGACTTAAAAACGGTTGTATTTTATCGCATGTCCACAAAATAGATGCGTAAAGTTTATTGGTTTGGCAATCGTACTACATTCAAATTCTATAGGAGAATTTCCACGTTTAACATGCTTTGCTGTGACTTTAGTAATTAATACTTACAATCAATGTCCGATGCGTTTTCTTTTCAGTTCTAGTGGCTTGTGAAAGCAGAAGTTGCCTTGACTACCTCCTGAGTTCTAAGGAATTGTAGGCAGGAGAATTTTTTTCCATCTATTTTTAAGCTATTGCATAGCTTTTATCGCGGGCTTTGAGCGCGGCGACCGAATCAAGAAATTCCGTAACGAAAAAAAACCTAACACCCCCCACTCCGCCTACCATTTAACGTGATGTTGTCATGGGAATGTAATTTTTGTTTTATGTCATCACGTCATCATCCCAAGTGTAGCGTTGACAAATAGAAAGTATGGAGGTTACAAATGCTATGCAATAGCTTCACCGTGGCAGTTCCCGAGTGCCACACGTTTTTTTTTTAATACGAGAGCAAAAAAAAAATAGAGATTACAGAAATTAATTGGCTTTACATAATAAATTAGGTCGTTTTCACATCATTAAAAAATACTCATAAAGCAGAACTTGGCAATTAGATTAGGGACGGATAATGAATGGCAAGATAACATAAAAGAAAGAAATAGATTAAAACAAACTATCCAATCGGAATAGGAAACAGCCCGTTAACACCAAACAATTCGATATCGGAGCGAAGCAAATATTCGCAGTTCATTGGTTCGCAAACACCACATTCTAATATCTCCCCCCCTTAATAGGGGAGGGGTAGCTTCCTAAATAATTACCTCGGCACAGTTTGCGTAATAAATAATACTTATACAACGATTCTGCTCATATTACTTGGGTAACTTGAAAGTCCCCAGTTTTGCTTACTGACTCAGCTATGGTAAGTTAAGAAATGTAATTTTCTTTAAGTGTGTGCATAACTTATTTTGTGTTATATTTATGGCGAGATGAGTAGGGGTTATAATATTACATGTTTGTTTTAAATAAAGCTTTTGTGTTAAGGCGGCACTAAACTATTTTTAATGATTTTATACAGAAGATCACGTCTAAACGAGTAGTGTTAATGATTTATTAAAAATATATGTTAAATAAAACCATTTTCTTAATAAATTAATCTGTGAATATTTTAAATTGTGTTTAAATTACACAGTGTAATTAATTTGTAAAGTTATGTCTAACGCGGATAAAAAACTGAGAATCACGCAATAACAATCAAGCGTATTTTTCTGAAACCTTCACCATTTTAAAAACAATTTATTTATGTATCTTTTAGTATACGTGTTTTATTAGAAAACCTTTTGTTTTACGTATAGTAAATTAATAATGCGTCTAATTTGGGACAGCGGTCCTTGATGGGCGAGTCCTATTAATGGCTGGACGTACGACGCGTTGCATTAGCTCAGCACAGAACACGCAAGCTAACCACTCAAGGTCACTGGAATAAATCGGCGTCTTAAGCGTTAATTTGGCGTTTACATGAGATTCGTCATAGGTGGGTATCGTCGCTAATCTTTCAGTAATAAACGTGCTGAAACAACCTAATTGAGGTTATCGTCTCACTTTCCTTTCATCCTTTTTAACATTTGATGGGGAAGTATAATAGAGTTGACCTAGGACAACAAACTTTACACAATCATAATTCCAAACACGCCTATGTTCTTTATGAAACGTTTTGTTGGTACTCTTAAACGACAAACATACTCTTAAAACCTACTCCAATATAATTACAACAGAAAAATAAAAACACATAACATTTCTCAAACAAAGCCGATTGCACACTGCCTACATCAATGCGGAGTCTCTTTTAAAATAATTTGCGTTGTTCGCAAGTACATCATTATTTACGGATTACACTTGTCTGTACTCCGCTTTATGAGTGACGTCATATAGTGGGGATTATATCAATGGGAAGTCATGTCAGGATGTATGTTTTATAAATCAAAGTGCAGAGTCTGTTGAGTTTCAATTTGCCTAGAATATCAGATAGTTTTGCATGAAAGAAGAAGAAGAAAGAAAGAAAGAAAAATGGGTTTATTTGTCACAGAAACACGTGCATACAAAAAAGACAAGAGTAATTAGAAAACTACAAAAAAGTACATAATAAATCACGAGCACAAAACGGAAATTAGTCGGCAGCTGCACGACATGACTGTGACCCACAGCACAGCGCTGATTTTTAGTGATCACCCGAAAAAGAAGTACACATGAGACTTTCCACTATACAACTACGTACCACGTAAGACAAAATTAATATTTTTCGATTGTTCCTTTGAGGTTTCTTTTTTCCTAAACCACTACTGGGGCTACCCACCTTCGAACCATTTTCGAGTTCATTTGAATAGCCTCTATTAATAGCGATACTATTTTCAAATGGGTCAACTATCTGGCCAACTGGGTCAAAATATTTTTACCAAACATGAGCTATATTCTCAGAGTTTGTGGTAATACGAGAGAAGTGGAAATTAAAATAGTTTATGCATTAAAAAGCTTATTTGAGCTAAACACTCAAGCGATACGCATCTGGCGATAGCGACTGCTGAGAAAACAAATGAAAGAAGGTGTTTAGAGCATGCCGCGAGTCACCGCGACGCGACTTGCAGAGCGATAGATAGAAACAGGCGGTTTGTGCGCGTGTCGCTTGACGCTAGTCGTATCGCTGGAGGCCGTGAACTCGGCCTTAAGTACTAGAGCGACGGCGTTTAAACCCCACGATGCACTTTTACCGTGAGTCACCTAACACGAACAGTCGTGCATTTTTAAAGACAGAAGTAGGAATGATTTATGTGCCACTTAAACGGCCAATTATTACCACCTAAATTAAAAACTCTGAAACCCTTCGATGACGCACACTTTACAAAAAGGCAGACAGTTCGATAGCACCACTGTATAGTACTCAAGTACTTGGTCCAAGGTCACCGCGGTGAAGAGTAGTGGCACTCTGCCAGCTAGAATCTGAACTACGGTAACTTATTTTGTTTGATTAACTCTTACAGTTTTGGAGTTTTCTTTGCCTGAACAACCGCTGGTACTTTACTTGTTCATGTCCCTTGAGAATCATCGCATTTCTGAATACAAACGAATGCAATTTTCTATGTCCATCAATTATTAGATTTATCGTGTATAATAATTTGAATTCAGAACTAAGTACTTTATTGTAGTTTTATTTTATTTCCGTGTGAACTATATAGAGCTGTAAAACTATTTTCCTATCTGTCGTGCCTGCTACTTTGGCAGCTTTCCTCCCATTTTTAAAATAAATTAAATTAAGTTAAAAGAGTATTAACAACTCTATATACTTCCAAGTCGATTGAGAGCGTCCGGTCTACACCAAGTGCAAAGGGCAATTGATAGAAATCCGACGACTGACGAAACACGAAGTTTGCCGAGGGACATTAAGAAAATTAAAATTATAAACTATTTAAAGTACAAATATTTTATTTGTTGATGGCAACTATGACAAATGACACATGGTACAGTCATTACTGTCAATCAATTGACAGTGATGACAGTAACATGTGTCAATTTTGACAAGTTTACTATTTGAATATGTCAATATGACATAAATTGACACATAGTACTGTCATTGCTGTCAATGAATTGACAGTAATGACAGTAACATGTGTCAATTTTGACAAGTTTACTATTTTATGGGGTGTGTTCACTATATTATCCTAGATAATTAGAAAGGTTTGTTCGTTTTAGGAGTAAATTCTTACTAAAATAAAAAACGATTTTTCTCAAAATTGGAGGTCTTTAAAAATGTATGATATAGCTAGAACCACTAGTTTTTGGGATGTCTATCCAAATATATTTAACTTATCTTGGTTAGAATTATAGAATAATAAAAAACCATTTTAGGACATATCCTTTAAATAGAATCTTTGATATGCCTTGTTCCCATGCCTTGTTCCATGTTGTCCTTAGTTGCCATGTGTTCAAGTAAAAAGTTCGTTCTATTTTTAAATAATGAGATAGATACGAGTTTTCATAGTAATTTATTCGACCGCAAAACACGACAGATATGGATTTTCATACAAAAATTGCCGGCCGGGCGCTCGCATGAATTCGGCCAGTACAGCAATTTCGATATATCTCGAAGAAGGTTGTCAAAATAACTCTCAAATTTTCAAGCATGTTTGGGAAAATATATTTTTTGTCAGTAATTTCAATACAAAAGTCCCTACATAGCTACACCCAATCATTTCCTTATCATTCATGATACAAACAAAATAAAATCGTTTCTAAATACGTGAAATAAATTCAATTTTCCGTTCATTTGTGCGTATTCACGATCAGAAAGGTAAACGAAGTGGTAAAAACGCTTCGTTACATTTCTAAATAAAATCACTCTCTCTAACAGGAGTTATTAATAAATGTTTAGTATTTATTTTAACGTGTTTATTCATGATTTAATTATAGAGGCAACATTTTGATTTCAAAAATATAATGTGAGCTGTTATTGGACCGAAATTTAAATTTAATTAAGCTTCATGCATGATCGAATTTGGGTAAAGCCATTTTTGGTTGAATCGGAATTATAAATATAGTGGTTTAAATAAGCATATTTTATGACGATAGTTGTTCCATAATCACTGAGCCGTTTTATTTATATATATTCCAATCCATCATGGCTGCTTTAATTTATTTATAGTTGAGGTCGAAAATAAATAGGTACCCAAATTCTGTATTTAAAATCAACACCTATTTATTAACTGACTTCAAAAAAAAGGAGGATGTTCTCAATTCGTCGGGATATTTTTTTTTTTATGTATGTTCCCCGATTATTCAATGACGGCTGGACCAATTTGAAAAATTATTTTTTTGTTTGAAAGGGTATACTTTCAAGTTGGTCCCATTATCATTTGGTCACGATCTGATGATGGGATCTTGGAGAAATCGAAGGAACTCTTCAAATATTAAAGGCACATCTATAGCGATTTGGGTATTTTTGAAATGCAGTTGACATAAGGCTATTGTAACTTAGATAAATTACAAACCAACCCACTAAAAAGTGAAAAAAAAACTTTTTTACAAAAAACACACAACTAATATACTGATCTGATCCAAAGACACCGACTTCCGAAATTAAAGTTATTTTTCACTTTGTAGTTTGGAAGTCGGTTGTGTTTTTTGTAAAAAAGTTTTTTTTTTTTTATTTATTTATTTGGCACCTCAACGACTTGCTCACTTAAACTTACACATACAAAAATCACATACAGTTATATAAGTATTGTGAACTTGTCACTTACAGAAGTGCACAGCACTAGCAGAGAATTTAATGAATGCAGGAAGTTTTATTTATCGTTAGTTGAATTATTTACAAAATAAAAATAAAATAGAAATAGATATTAATTCATCATCATCTGCCTAGCCTTTTCCCAACTATGTTGGGGTCGGCTTCCAGTCTAACCGGATGCAGCTGAATACCAGTATTTTACATGGAGCGACTGCCTATCTGACCTCCACAACCTAGTGACTAGGTAACACGATACCCCTTGGTAAGACTGGTTGTCAGACTTTTTGGGCTTCTAACTACCCGTAACGACTGTCAAAGATCTACAAATGACAGCCGGGACCAACGGCTTAACGTGCTTTCCGAGGCACGGAGGGGACTTGGTATGTAAAGATGGTCACCCATCCACGGACCAACCGCGGCAAACGTAGCTTAACCTGATCGATCGACCCGTGCAGCTGTTATTACTTATTATGGATATTAAATATGAATTATGTTCACAACTACGATGAAATAACATAACACATAACATCACGCCTTGTTTCCCCGAAGGGTTGGGCAGAGGTGTCCCTGTAACAGGTACACTCCACATTTCGCCAGTTATGTTTAAGTCCCATGTAATAGGGGGCGACCCTATTGCCATCAACCGGGCACAAATCCAGACTCCGGGCTGCTACTGAGAGAAATATTTAACTAAATAACAAAAAAAGACCCATGAAGAAGGAAATGGAAGTGGATACAATTTTATTAATAGGCGGCTTGTGTCGTACAGAGGTTTTGAGACTCCGAGCTGGTTAAAAGTCTCGTACGGAATTGACGAAAAGGGTTAGAAAAGATGTAGATGCTATTGGTTCGTGTAGCGATTTTATTATAATTTTTCATTAGACGATTCATGGGTGCGGTGCTACCAAGGTTAGTACGACTTGCAGTTGTAGCAAAGGTAATGATCTCGCGACCAGATCAAATAGTTTTCTGTCGAGGTACAGCTATATTTAATTCCGGCCTATATACTTCACCATATATACTTCAGGCCACAAAATTCTGCTGAAGATCGCGCCGTCTTCATAAATATACACGTCAATACAGAATTATGCCGGGACAAGATGACGTCACGCCTCTAGGGTTGCGACAACCACTCGCGCGTGTTTCGCCACACTTGTCGTCGACGAACAAGGGACGGATTTTCATATTATTAGCATAATCCACGGCCTCAAAATTTACAATCCCCTCCTCTAATCATAACATTGGGACGATGTTTTATTGTTTTACTGGAGTTTTACGTACGTAGGAACAATGGGAGCTTGTTAATTGTAAAGTCAACGGTCTAATGTGTGTAGGTAGGTGTTGGCACACGTTATAATGAAGTAGAATATGTGGAGAGTAATTTATGGTGGAGTTGTACCGCAATGAGAGTTCAAATATTTTGACGATGTGTTTTATTATAGAGGGGTGAACTAAGCAAGGAATTCGGGGAACGGGCTGTTGTAGTTCAATTTGTATAGGTGCATACTTAGGTACCTATGTATATTGTACTACAACAGCCAGTTTCCCAGTCAATTTATCAAGCCAAGCGACCTTTGAAAGTTCCGGAACTTATAAAGGTCGCTTGAAAGAAGAGTTAAAAGAAATAACTCCTACGAAAGATACGAGGATTAGATTAGTTATGTTAATAGTCTGGTGTTATAAAACGCATTAACGCATTTTTTTTAATGTTGATAAGCCTTTTTATGGAGGTTTTTGATGCCACGTTATGATAGTTTAAATTGAAAATAAATACAATAGAAACCCGAGCCTCCCACTGTCACGTCACCCGTCACCGACTAATATCATACCACCGAAATCAGAAACGGCAATTTCACGCTACAGATACCCTCCATATTATTAATTTCGGGACACCCCACTGAACAACATCAAAACAAAAAAAAAGAAACAAGAGAAAAAAGCGCGTTCTAAATTACAATTTGACTCAATTTATACAAATTACAAAGTATGACAATTTTACACCCTTACCCTTTCGATGATAAAGGCTTGAAATTGTAGGCCCGTTATAATATAACCAACCCTTGTCAGTACCACTTTGACAAATTAAAAAGCACGCAAATAAAATTGCCGGCTTGCCAATTTGTAATTTGCGATTGTGACAGCCCTAGTGATCTTATCGTGTGTTGGATTAATAATACGTTAAAGTGGTAACTTGCATGTTTGTTTTTGGTTGAAGAGCATTTATTCTGAAAGTGGGCAACGTCGCAAATAGATGTCAAATATTTACTACCTGTTTTGATTAATTTGGCAATATTACTGTACGAGCAGTGGTGGCCCACTGGTAACGGCCGCGACTTACGAGTTGTAGGTCGTAGGTTCGAACCCAGACAGGCTTTGTGTTAATACTTTGTGTAAATTATTTCATCACCACTGCTCTCAAAACGGTGAAGGAAAACATCGTGAGGAAACCGGCATGTCCTAGAACCGAAAATTCGATGACATGTGACATCTACCACCCGCACTGGGCCCGCGTGGTGGATTACGGCCGACTCCCTTTCAAAGAGAGGAGGCCTGTGTCCCAGCAATGGGAACATTATAGGCTGATGATGACTGTATGGAAATAAGAAATATGAACACGGGTGGGTTTTAGTCAGTAGTCAGTGCGGGTTGGTAGCCAGCAAACGAAAAAAAAACAAACATATTTCAAATACTAACATGCCACATATTACGAATTATTGATTCTAGGACATGCCGGTTCCCTCACGATGTTTTCCTTTACCGTTTTGAGAGCAGTGGTGATCAATATATTTACAAAAACTAAAGTGCCTGCCTGGGTTCGATCACACGACCTACAACTCGTAAGTTGGAGCCTCCATTGTTCCTAACGCCTACACAAGTGCAAAGTTATCTTTGTTTGTAGAAATAAGAATATCCCAGTATTGCTATCAAAAACTAAATATTCAAGTATTTGTTTCAGTTTCCTCCGTAAATAGAAAATATATAAATATTTATGCATTCGTTAGTAATGCAATATCGATGCTTTTGAATATTCTGCTTCGTACTGAATTGGAGTAAATTCGCTCTCTATGTTAGCTCGAAATTGTCACAGAGTTTCATAAAATCCTCTCGGTATTTTTCTATTTTCTCTAAACAAATTATTGTCACAATTTTATTAAAGTGGAACTTTTATTACATCGTCTCAAACTTTTTCGTCTGTGTGTTGCATGTCGCGTGACGGTCGGCCGCGGAGTAGGAATAAAGTGAAAGGCGCTCGTCAGAGCAGCCAAGGTCAATATGGCGGCGCCTATAATAATATAAGTTTCACTTTTACCGTGGTTTCATAAAACCACACAATCTTTTTTTTATTTTTATGGAAGAAATTGTATTACGTTTCCATGTTTCTTAAAGTCTGTGATTAGAGAATGACAAAAATAAATTTTGCCTGTTCCTCCATTTCAATCGGTCTATTTCTAAATATTTATTAATTAAACTCGAAAAAACTAGAATTTTCAATCAATAAGCAATTTCCTGGTCAGTGTAAAAGGGGTGATAGACGTGCGAGCAAGTACGCGTACTTATGGCTCGGGGAACTTTCTCGCGCGTGTGTCATACTAAGTACGCGAACTTTAAAACTGCCGAGTAAGTTCGTCGACGATCCAATAGGTTTGAAATTTTGCTCGTAGTCCACATTGGTTCGTAATTTCGTACGTCTGTCATCGCCGCGAGTCGCGAGCCGACATTTTGTTTCGACGTTTGTCTAATGTTTATTTAGTTTGGTTCAGAAAATTCGACAACATCGCGATACAGTGTGAGCAAGCTTCACGTGTGTCACTGACGGCGAGCCGAGTAAGTTCGCGAACATAAAAACCGCGTACTTTAAGTTTGCACATATATCACCCACTTTAGACAGACCAAAACTTACAATGAACTTAGAGCACATACTATTAAAAGCTTTCGATTAATTACAACAATTCAGGTGTACTTATAAGCAACACAATACACCTACTTACCTACATTATCACATAAGTATGCCACTAAATTCACAACTACCCCCAAAACATAAATTTTCACTTACTCCGTTCATACCCATTAGATGTACACACGACAGCACATCTGGCTATGATACATTTCCAGTATAAGCTGACCTTATATGGTAAAGAAAGCCTTCACAATACGAGGTCACCTTATACTGGAAATATATAGCATGATGTGTCTTAATGTATATACTCAACCTCTTAATTACTGTACCACTTTTGACAACATTCTCAACTTCTCTAGGTTGAAATAATCAATTTGTCACATTAACAAATGGACACGATTATTTTATTATATTATTTATGGGAAAACAAACAGTAGTATATTAAAAATAAGCAGAAATAACTTAACAAATATACTACCTACCCATTACATTGTCCACAGACTACAACTTAAATAGTACAAACTAATGGCAAACGTTGACAATTCTGCAAAAATCTCACCACGAAAACGTAGGTGAAGTGTGTGTGTCTTTCGACTAGATGCTAGGAATTGACACTATGAACAACTTACTTCAAACTCACTTCACGTCATATGCAAGTGAAATTTAACCTTAGGGTGGTAAACGAAAATCGAGGTCGACTGTACCTTCGAAACACAAAATAACGATGGTAAATTAAACCATAGTGTTATGGGGGATGGGTCGTAAGCCGTATTTATGGCAAGTGCTCTTAACAATTAGTAATATAATATTGCTGGGAACTATAGTAATAGGGCACGCCCTGTAGATCATTTTGATAATTTAGTGTGTGCTTTTGTTGAAGTACAGGGTCTTGTTATTGTTTATAATGGGGCATGGGAAGAAAGGGAATAATTTGCTTGTTTCCGGAAAATAAACCTATACTTCGTAATTTCCGGGATGAAAATCCGCCGTTCCATGTATCTTTTACACATGTGACCTAAATAAACTAATTTCGATCAGGCAGTTTAGGCATAAAAATCTTAGCCAAAGGGGAAAGACCAAATTTCTTCATTAATTAAAAATTGGTTCAAAATACCCTGCCATTATTTGAACTATAGATAGTATCCCACTGAAAAAGGTCTTCTAAATCCCTATTCTTAAAAAAAAACCACCAGCAGAGTTATATGGAGCTATCATTTTCAAACAAACGTCTCTACAAGACGATTCCTACCTTCTTTCCTACATATGAAATACTCATCTTACCCCTAAGAACACTCGCCCCATTACCCCGAACATATAAAACTACACACTAAATAAGTACAAAAGTGCGGGTAGTCAGCAGTTCAGCACATCATTTGCGCAGCGCCACAGAATAAATAGGTACAGAAGGCTAGGTCCATACAACGAGCGAGAACAGGCGCACGCACACGTATGGCGATCTCAAACTATGCCAAATTAATAAATGTAAGTTGCTAACGTTCATACTAGGGGTCACCAGTTTGAAGTTGAAACTGACGTCGTGGTCACCAATTTGAGGCCACCCTCATACTATTGACGCCGACGTCATTTTCATTTTTTTTTTTTTTAATAGAGTATCCTTCGACTGTTGCGTTTGGCTTGCTACTGCCAAACGGTTGATGTTTGGCTGCTGTATAGAACAATCGTCATCTGCAACTTTTAGCTAGCTCGCGTGCTACGTAGTTTGTATATCGATATATAGGTGTCGCTTAGGGTTGCCAATTTGTTTATATCTAATATAGTATTTTCGAAGACATTTATTGTAAAAATATAGTAAACAGCGAAAAAAATTAAAATATGTAGTAGATATGTTTAAAAAACAGTTTTTATTCAATAAATTCATTTTTTTTGCTACTATGTTTGAACAGATTTTTTTTAAATGTCTCATAACTATTTTTACACTCTAAATTAAGGTTACAAAATACCATTAATTCAGTTTTTATGAGATTAATACTTGCCCTATTGCGATTATCGCGCCAAATTGTATTGAATTAAAAATATAGTAGTTTCGCCTACTATATTTTTTCTTTAGAAATATAGTATTTAGGCCTCTAATATAGCAGGATACTATATTATTTAGTAGGATTGGCAATCCTAGTGTCGCTACATGCACTTGCAGTCCGGAGACACGTGTCTGTGTGTGCGTGCGTTTCCACGCGGATTTAACCTTCTGTACCTATCTATTCTATGGCAATGCATTCACTACTCGTATCTCATTAACAGCACTCGCATTCATAGCGAATGTGGAGCTTGAAACTCGTGTTTGTAACATTTAACTGCATGAAGTCGTCCGTGGTGGCGTAGTTATTTTATGTAGGGGTAGACTGTATGTGAGAAAAATCTTCAAATGGTATGATTATGTCTACACACTATCTAGATAGAGATACTGTAAGGTAAAGCTCAGAAGTCAAGGGGTTCGCAATAGAAAACTAAACACATTACACAAATATACAGGGTGTCAGGGACATCGACGCGAAAACTGTTACCATGGATTCAGTAGGTACATGATTCTGAAAACCCCTGCGTTGAAACTTTTCGTCGGTTATAAAAAAAAACGTGTGGCACTCGGGGACTGCCGCGGTAAAGCTATTGCATAGAATTTGTAACCTTCATACTTCCTATTTGTTAACGCTACACTTGGGAACGTAGTTCCCATGACAACGTGATGTTGTCATAGGAACGTAATTTTTGTTTTATGTCATCATCCGTCATTACAAGGTAGGCGGAGTGGGGGGTGTTAGGTTTTATTTTCGTTACGGAATTTCTTGATTCGGTCGCCGCGCTCAAAGCCCGCGATAAAAGCTATGCAATAGCTTAATAATCTGCTCTTCCATACATTTCGACAGCGTAGGTATTGCACTTTTCTATGAAACAGCAGATTTTTTTTAATAACCGACGAAAAATTTCAACATAGGGGGTTTCAGAATCATGTATTGAATCCATGGTAACAGTTTTCGCGTCGATGTCCCTGACACCCTGTATATATTTACTCTTCCACAATATTAGTAAAAACACTAAAATATCACCAAAATAATAAGTCCTGCACCGTGCTAAGATTTTAAATTTAAATTGCACCTTTGTTATGCTGATACTGTCGACGTGTTCACTGCTCGGCGCGCAGCGTCTCGAACAAGAAGGCCGGCCATCAGTTGTCCCCCATAGAACATAAAAGTTATGATGAACGAATAATCGATTGAGGGACATTCGAGTATTAATCGATTAAATAAGTAGGGTAACCAGATACAAGCTAAAATACATAATAATGAAAACATTACGCCTGTGTTCATTCGTCAAAGGAGAGGTCAGAGAAATAGGTATCTATACACATTTAACAAGTTATGTAATAGGAGGAAAAGTCTTGTTATTAACCGGGGACACATCCAGACTCTGTGCTGGTACTGATGATATCCTCAATAAAAATTAAAAAAACATATTACCCGCCTTTTGAATTGAACCCAGAATTCCAAACAGGTAAAAAAAATGAGACTTGATTCAACTAAACTTTCAGTTGAAAGAAACTCCAACTAAACCACTGATTTCGTACCGAAAGAATGGAAAGACAAGAGACATTTTTTCATGCAAAACAACCTAATTAGGTACTAACGCATATCTAAGCAGTTTGAAAACAAAATCCCGTGCACACAACCCGTTTTTTGTAGGTAAGCATTACTATATCGGCCGAGCGCTGCAAGCAGAAATAGTCCTTACGGTGTATAGATATACGTTTCTTAGATGGTACGTGTTACCATTCCCACACAATCCTTCATATCATCAAGACTTGCTAACACATCTCTAACACACGATCAAGTTTCTGCACTTCACACCTTACCGACACATCCAATTACTACAACTAGGTTGTAAATCTTTAGGCAACTCAAAGGAGATGGAACCTTGCCTCAGTGAACTGGCACAGTCGTTTTCTTGTGAGGAAAACTTTAGGAAGTGGCTTAAGGCTGGGTGTATACGTGCTTTAATTTAGAAAAAGAAAAGGTAGTGTTATATTTTATGTGGAAAGTTTGTTTAAAGGCTGGTGTTCATTATATCTCTACGTACATACCTTTGAATTTCAAATTGAAAAAAAAAAAAGTTTGTTTGTTTAAAAAAAGTGTTTTTTTACCCAACTACGGCAAAGCCAAAAGGAAGGGTTATGGGGGTATGTATGTATGTTTGTGTGTATGTATGTTTGTATGTATGTATGTTTGTTTTTACGTGTGTTCCACCGTAGCGCCTAAACTACTAAACCGATTTTGATGAATGAGGTATCAATAGATTCGTAATAATGGTCCGGGTGACATAGGCCATATAATTTTTCCCTAAATTTAATTTGGTGGACTTTACACGTAAATTTTTAACCTCAAAAAAAATTAAAATGGGATGATCATGACATGTTTGGTATCAAAAGAAAGGTCTTGACGAGCACATTACAAATATGTATATAATATTATATTTTCAAAGTAAACAAATATGTTTAAATCGTTAAAAACAAGCAAAAGCGAGACTGCGCTACGTAGTATCGCAAGATGTTACCAACGTGCAGTTAATCAAATCTTAATAAGTAGTACCGATTTATAATTCCAGTCTTATGAAGAAAAACAAGTACAACGAAATATTTATATTTTGGATTTCTTCGAAGCTCGATATCGATATATGGTGTTGGCGTCGAAATAAATCGCTCTATGGTTTCGTCCAAAGCACTATACACTGCTATTGGAATTTAAAATAGGTTAATTACTGAACTATTGTATTACTCTACTCTTATTTACGTTTATCAAGTGTAAAAACGGAAAAATATAAAATAAAAAAATAAAGTTTAATAAAAAACTGTAGCCCGACTACGGGAAAATAAAAATGATCTAAAAAGTACGAAACAAGCAAATATTTCAGACAGAAATCAAGACATAGGTACAAGAATGGTCAAGGTAAAGCCGTCGTCGCATGCCATTATAATTTTGTAGGTTTTCCTGGCACCAACATGATACAGGCATGCGACCACGGCTTTACCTTGACCATTTTTGTACCTATGTCTTGATTTCTGTCTGAAATATTTGCTTGTTTCGTACTTTTTAGATCATTTTTATTTTCCCGTAGTCGGGTTACAGTTTTTTATTAAACTTTATTTTTTTATTATATTTGAATGTAAAAGGGTGTATATTAGTCAAAAAGAACCCATTATAAAATCAGGATTATTTTAAATCCGTATTGCCGCATGTATGAAAGATCATCAGTTGAGAACGGCTCGACCGATTTGTCAGATTTTTTTTTAGTTATATTCTTAATTGTTAGGATAAGGTTTGCATGAAACATTTTTTTTAGTCCAAAATTTGGATAACAATATGCACAGCCTAAACCACTGGATATGACTTAAAATTCACCCGAGTGACGCCATACACAAACAGCTAGTCAAATATAAAAATAATTCTCAAAAAAATTATGTATGATGAATTTGATTTTTATTTTTCATTCTGCTCATGATGATAGTAACACTACACACATCTTTTCCTGTAACACAGAAGGAAGCATCTGTTCCCCTGTATCTATCTTCATACAATTTCTCTTAAAGTATGTCACTCAAAGTAACGTGAGTCTTCAGCCTTACATTATGCGAGTACAGAATACAAATTACAGTGTCACAAAGTGTTGCCGGGCAGATTAAGTACCGAAGTGACACGGAGTTAACGAATCATATTAACACTAGGCAAGTTTTGTTAATGAAGGCTTTTTCGCGCATTCTTAGTTAAGGAAAGAAAATTTATGATAACACAGACAGGGTTTATGTTTATCAAATTGACATACTACGCAAACTTTCCCGTGTTCTATACAGGGTGACTGGATCTGGACCCGCCATAGCAAATTCGCATATAGAGGAGGTCATTTACTAATTATTGCTTCATACTTTCCCTAGCTAAAGTTTTACAGTTTGGGATATATGTAAAGTTTTATACTTTATTGAGACCTTCCCAAAAATTTATTTTTAATTATTTTAGAAGTTTTTTTTATTATTTGTTGGTGATTAAAATACCTCGGAACTTCCCTCAAACTAGGGTTAAAAAATAAGATAGTAAGCAATAAGCAATTAAAAAAAAACTAGAAAAAAATCTTTGCGATCAAGGGAAAGTAAGGTCTAATAATTAGCGAATGACCTCCTCTATATGCGAATTTGCTATGGCAGGGCCAGATCCAGTCACTCTGTATAGCCATTTTATAGACAGACAGTTGAACTGGGAGACAATTGTGATTCGAGTATACGGACAATTTATATTGATAGTTAATTTGATAACTAATTGACTTACCTGACGTTATTTTAGATTTAATTACCTGGCTCCAATGGAAAATCCAGACTAAAAAACTATTACCTCTAAGTAAAGGAAAGGTGTTAACAGTATATCTAAAAATCTGATTTTAATCTGAGAAAAAAAAAGTGGTAGCACTCCGGGAGTGCCGACAGAAGTGAAAACTTGAGCAAGATCGCCTTGGTGGAAGAAAAATACTTGTATAAAACATTGGTCCGTAACGAAATATAAATAAAGAGCATAATCGCGTTTACAAAACCTTAAAAGTAAAAATACTTGCATAGAACATTGATCCGTAACGTAATATAAATAAAGAGCACAATCGCTTTTACGAAAATGAGATGTCGTCATGGTGTCGCGAAATCAATGGTTTAGTCCCATCTCAAAAATGCCCAACGCGCCTAAAGAAGTTTTCACTTGAAAAATTTTGAAGAGTTATATCACCAAGCGATAACCAAATATTTTACTTTTTATGACAATAGTAAGATATTTGGTTATCGCTTGGTAACACGTAGAACCGAGAATTTGAACAATTGGCCTAATCTTAAAAAGGAAGAAAGAATTCGCAAGCATTTTTGGCAGATAATGCGGACTCTGCAAAAATACCAACCGTCTCTGAGAATAGAAGAAATTGCCCCAATTTCCCAGAACTACCCGCCGAAAGAAAATCAATGAAAAATGTAGTAGGTAGGGGGAAGTTAATAAAACATTCATATATTCAACCGCCCCATTTCTAAATTAACTTTTGAATTCGTCAAACGCGTAGGGTTGCCCTCATTAGCACATAAAACAAACCAGCAGCGACAATCAGAGAAGACAATATTAGTGCCCCCAATAATCGGAAGGAACACAGCCCTGACTACAAACATTTGTCTGGAGTGCCTCAGGGCTGTCACAGTACAAAATTACATCCATTTATATGCAGATGTTGGACGAATTAAGTCGGCAGGCGTTTGACGCGATGCAAATAACTCTTGGAAATTAAGCCATCGATAACCAACCCTATCCTGGTCTAATGTTAATAGACGCAATCAGAAATAATTTTTCAAGTAGCGAAATTTAATTCGGAATTCTTGATGAGTGACATTAGGGGCACGGCTTGAGCTCTAGGTGGGTAGTTATTCTGGTATCTGATGGAGGAATTAATTTTATGAAAGGAGTCTTTTTAACACTTCTACGAAACTTGGTGATGAATTGTTTCACTCTGACGATGAAATTGATTTGATTAGCACTTTTAACGTTTGTATTTTAAATATCCATTCAATAAATTAATTTTCTATTTCAAATAATGGTTATGTTTACAAATTATTCTTAATTTTTTGAAGTGAAAACTTCTTTAGGCGCATTGGGCATTTTTGAGATGGGGAAAAACAATTGAACTCGCGACACCGTTACCGACACCTCATTTTTGTAAACGCAATTGTGCTCTTTATTTATATTACGTTACGGATCAATGTTCTATGCAAGTATTTTTACTTTAAAGGTTTTGGAAGTATTTTTTTTTTAAATCGCGATTGTGCTCTTTATTTAGATAAGGTTACGGAACAATGTTAATTAAATACCACTTTTGGTAGTTTTGGCACCTAATTATCTAAAAAAAAACGTGCATCCCCATTGCCACCTACGACCATTACTAGCCACACGAACCTTAGTTCTTCAACCCCGAAAAACAAAACAAATACAAAGGGGAAAGGAAAATGATTACTATTGATATATTTCAGTGTTGCCTTCCTCGTTATGATAAATGGCTGCCACGTCACTGCCGGCTGGCTGTTAATTACTTTATTGTATTGAGGGATTGTTGTGTCGTGTCCGTTTCTGAGTATGGGATACACTGTGAAGGGGTTTGGTCAAGAATATAAGAGAGCCTTCTTGATGTAAAGTACGATTCCTGGGTCGGACACAGTGTTATTGGGTTACTCCATCTGAAACTCAGTAGCAACCCGGAGTGTGCATTTGTACCCGGTTGGTGGCAATAGGCTAACCATAACTGGTAAAATGTGGGTTTACAGGTAGATACACCTCTGACTAACCATTCGGGAAATACAGAGATTTATTTGATATTTAAAGGACATTGACATCATCATCTATATAGGAGTTGGACTAAGTGCTGCCCAGAATGGACATATAGTGCATTATGTTCCTTGGGCTTATACCAGTACAGTAGTTGTATACTAGTTGATATTATTGTACAATCACGTCTTCTTTTTTTTTATCACACATAACATCACGCCTTGTTTCCCCGAAGGGTTGGGTAGGGGTGTCCCAGTAGCAAGTACACCCACATTTCGCCAGTTATGTTTAAGTCCATGGCCCTATTGCCATCAACCGGGCACAAATCTAGACTCCGAGCTGCTATTGAGAAATTTCAGATAGAAAAACCCAATAATACTGCCCGACCCGGGAATCGAACCCCGGAGGTTTTTTTTTTTTCATTAATGCGAATATAACCAAAATATTTTTCGATGTGACTACATCGTGAGAAATATGAATATGTAAGCTGATCTTAAGCTTTTATTCTATTGTCTATCCTTATTACATACGGACAGAAAGACAAACGGAAATAACTGACAGCTTCAAATGGTGATATACTTCGTTCCAAACCTACGCACCGTGGAAGTAAATAGACTGTTCTCACGACAAATGAGTGGTCCAGCCTTAGTTAATTATAGCGTTCGTTCTGTTTATTATCTTGTTGTATTGGAGATGGTAATCCTTTCTGTTGGTTGTAGTGATCTATCAAACTTTTTCATCCTAAATGGTTTTCTTTCATTGGTAACTTTAAAATGAAAGTAAGTAAACATTTATTTATTAATTGTATACGTAAAGTCATGGAATTAATCGTTATTTAAATTGACTAACAACTTTGTCCGTATATTCAAATCACAATTATTTCATAATACTGTCAATGAATGACTCATATGAAATGACTATAACACGGCAAATTATTGACGTAGGTTGTCAATTTACCTTAACAATTAATTTCCCTGGCTGTATATAAGTGCTAAAGCTCTCAATCTGTAATTTTAATTTTAGGAGAAAATTAAATTTTGTCAGACTACGATAATTCAAGAGCAAACATGACGGAGATCAAAATCTCAAAAAGATCTGTCAAATTGTACACATCATTTGAATGAAGTATACACAACGTACACAATAATGTTGTAATGTGACATCGGTATATGACCTACAATCCTGCCCACCTCTCTGCCCTCCCATTCTGTCATAACAAACGACCAGTCAGTACGCAACGACTGTTAATTACGTCACTGTATATTAAGGGCAAGCCAGGAATGTTCCGCGTACCTTCACACCGAGAGGAATCCTTCGCAGAATGATTAATGCGGCAAATGACATTTTTGAGGCCCAAATGGAGCCTCAATGGGCATTAAATGGTGACGTACAAGAGTTTTGTTTTGGCTAAGCGCAGATGTTCGAGTGAGTTTGAAGTAAATTTTGGGATTTGGGCGAAATTAATTGTTGAGCTGTGTATGAAATAATGGTTGTATTATAAAATTATGGTCAGTCATTTCAAAACAAGCTACTATTCCTATTCCTGCTCTGTCCATGCAGTAAGATTGTGGAACTCACTTCCACCTAGCATTCGTGATTTAAAAACTGTTTTTCAATTCAAATGTCGAATAAAAGAGCATTACCTTTCCACTCAACTGTGAGTATTTATTATATATCTACAGTATGTATGTTTATATGTTTTAGCTTTATTTATTTATTTAAGTATATTTTAATTTATTACGTTATATGTGTAAGTATATTATTTGGATGGATTTTGATATATTCAACACCAGTGTTTCTCGGCTTAAGCATTTGTTGAAAATCTGATTTTTAGTTTGTAATTTATTGTGTACAATTTTTTCCTAATTTATGTTTAGTAGGTATTTTGTACCGACATATTTTTTTTTCGTTTTCATGTTATGTGTTTATCAGTGGAAACTTGTAAATGGCCTTCAATTTTATATTACTTAAAAAATAGAAAATGGTTTACAAAAAAACTCGACAGGCTGTTTCAACTTTCCTAAATTATCTGCTATTCTTTTCACCATATTTTGTCCACCCAACCCACAGCAGTCTGGCATTAAATTACTTTTTTCTGTCCTCAAAGACACACCCTTTTACCTTCATCCATCTTCAAGGGAACCCATCCAAATGAATACGTTGGAAAATCCCTAAAGGATGAAAATTTTCATTTTAAAATAAACATCCTTTTCGATGTAAAAGTATGTGCAAACTCATCAGATTATATTCATTTGAGCGAGATTCTCCCGAGTAACCTACGCCGTCTCGGCGTGTGTCAACCAATACCACAGTGTCATCAAAGGCTAATGCACACATACGCGGCTTATGTTACGCACGTATGAACACGGGCGAATATTGTGACGACGGGTTTCACTGGACTTATAATTAAAATAGAACAAGCAAAGATGGAGAGGACTTGTTTGTTTTATGCCTACTAGAATATTTTTATTGATCTAAACAATTTCATGCCAGTCAACATAATTACAGAAGGAATTAATCATAACGCTTATTGTTTTATTAAAGTGAAACTTTAATTACATCGTCTCAAACTTTTTCGTCTGTGTGTTGCATGTCGCGTGACGGTCGGCCGCGGAGTAGGGATAAAGTGAAAGGCGCTCGTCAGAGCAGCCAAGGCCAATATGGCGGCGCCTATAGAAGTTTCACTTTTACCGTGGTTTCATAAAACCACACAATCCTTTATTTTTAAATATGTAAAAATTCACGTTCTGGCCGTTATCACTTCCAATAGGTAAATGACTTCTTCTGTAAGCTGTGTTTATAGCTTCAAAAGTTCATAGCTTATTAAGGCTTCGTGCACGAAAAAAATCCTTTTTCGTCAATAACTTATCTAATTGTAAGAAAGCTTAAAATAATTGAAACATTAAGTCTGTGTAAGTATAAAAGTACAGTTTTCGTGGTGCTAAACCATTCGTGTCAGTCACAGCACCTGTTAACAGTTGCATCACTTTTGTGCTCTCGAAAATATGGTTTATTTCGCCTTTGATTTACTTAATGAAGTATAATCATAAAATAAAATTTTGATTTTATTTCAAGGATAGCTGAGCTGGTGAGATTTTTAAATTTCTTGATATGGTTTGCAAAATAATAGAAAGAAAGAAAGAAAGAAAAGAAAGAAAAATAGGTTTATTTGTCACAGAAATACGTGCATACATAAAAGACAAGAGTAATCAGAGAACAACACAAAGTACATAACAAATTACGAGCATAGAACAGAAATTACTTAGGCGGCAGCTGCAATAGGAAAAGTACATTCCTGACAGGGTTTAAAAAAAATAGTTATTTCAACATTTTTAAGCTATTGCATAGCTTTTATCGCGGGCTTTGAGCGCGGCGACCGAATCAAGAAATTCCGTAACGAAAATAAAACCTAACACCCCCACTCCACCTACAAAAATTACGTTCCCATGACAACATCACGTTGCATTGGGAACGTAGTAATTTTTGTTTTATGTCATCATCCCAAGTGTAGCGTTGACAAATAGGAAGTATAGAGGTTACAAATGCTATGCAATAGCTTTACCGCGGCAGTCCCCGAGTGCCACACGTTTTTTTTTTACTACTTTTTGTATGGAAGTTGAAAAAAGGGTTCCCCCATGTACAAGTAGATCATAATTATAATTATGTTGATAATATTTTTTAATTTTCAAAATCAAAAGTGGTTTCTTCTAACGAAACGATCAAACGTCAGTCTCCCGTCAATTTTTGGAAAACTTATTGCGAATTTTAGTGATTTTCCACGAAACTGAAAAATCCCTTTCCGCTGTGTACAAAACAAAGAATACAACTTTTCAAATCACAAATAATTTTGTTTACATTCTATTTCCCTTTGTCACAACTAATGAACAAAATTGATCAAAATCACTCGATTTCATGCACGGCCCCATTAAGTACACCTCGAATATACAATAAATAAAATCGTTCCTGTCCATATTTAAATAAAATAACACCATAACTAACATCCGTCCCTTCTATCCCTACATAATCATATACGCAATGATTACGTAGGTACCCAGCGTACGTTTAATAACTGCTTCATCTAAGCAGGCGAGCCGCAGGCGATCGGACGTCCGCTCACAAAATTGTGTCTTTTGCACATAGTACACTGTTCTACGAGGTAGGTACTCACACCAGTCTGTGGGGTGGGGTGTTTATTTGCTCGGGTGGCCCTATTTTAATAATGTTGTTGTTTGTGGTTACTTAGTCCTTTTGGAAGTGTAGGGTGTAGGTATGACTGTGGGTGTAAAAAAAATGATGACTAAGTATTTATGAAAATGGGAATCGAATTTTTGGAAAAGTTTCGTGAGTCGTTTCAAATATGACATTATTTTTACTCTGCACATTATTGTGTTACAAAAAACATGTGGCACTCGGGGACTGCCGCGGTAAAGCTATTGCATAGCATTTGTAACCTCCATACTTCCTATTTGTCAACGCTACACTTGGGATGATGACGTGATGACATAAAACAAAAATTACGTTCCCATGACAACATCACGTTGTCATGGGAACCATCATTACATGGTAGGCGGAGTGGGGGGTGTTAGGTTTTATTTTTGTTACGTTACGGAATTTCTTGATTCGGTCGCCGCGCTCAAAGCCCGCGATAAAAGCTAAGCAATAGCTTAAAAACTAACAAACAAATTACGCAAAAGGCCCGCCCCAAGCGTTTTCGAGTTTAGAGTTTCTTTAAGCCTAATTAATTCGGGAGGGACCCAAGTTCTTTAAGAAGTTATCAGAAAATATATAATTTAAAAAAAGGATTGTGTGGTTTTATGAAACCACGGTAAAAGTGAAACTTTTATGCGTTCTATAGGCGCTGCCATATTGGCCTTGGCTGCTCTGACGAGCGCCTTTCACTTAATCCCTACTCCGCGGCCGACCGTCACGCGACATGCAATACACAGATGAAAAAGTTTGAGACGATGTAATAAAAGTTTCACTTTAAAAACGCAGAAGTAATTACAATGTTCCTCATAAAGGTTCTCACGAACAGGCGCGACACGACACCGGTAGAATCATTTCCTTGAAGTTTTCACAAAATTGTTCCACCACAGTCGCGTCGCGCCTGTCTGCGAGACCTTAAAACAATTGACTGCTGAGCTGCATTCGCACGTATTTCCAAAACAAAAACACATAACAACAAAATCACTAACATTCTTCCCCAGCAATAAAATAATGTAACATGTCGTGTGTGACAAATGAACATATTCACGGATTACATACAATGACAGGGTCATCTTTTGAACCGAGATTTATTGTCGCATGTATAGAGATCGACGTAGTGGAATATTCATCGAGATTCGTCTTTTAAGACACTGATTGAATAGGAATTGTTATTGGAGTGGGTGTATTTCCTGTTTTGTTGAAGAAGTAAAAGAAAAACAGAGTTCATTGACTGCTTATCACTACGTTGTAGAATTGTTATCATCTGCCTAGCCTTTTCCCAACTATATTGGGGTCGGCTTCCAGTCTAACCGGATGCAGCTGAATACCAGTATTTTACATGAAGCGACTGCCTATCTGACCTCCACAACCCAGTAACAGGGTAATACGATACCCCTTGGTAAATCTGGTTGTCAGACTTTCGGACTTCTGACGACCCGTAACGACTGTCAAAGATCCACGAATGACAGCCGGGACCAACGGCTTAACGTGCTTTCTGAGGCACGGAGGAGTCTCGGTATGTAGAATGGTCACCCATCCACGGACCAACCCCGGCAAGCGTAGCTTAACCTGACAGATCGATCCGAGCGGCTGTTAGTACTTAGCCACGAGCTTCTACTACGCTGCTACTATGTTGTAGAATTGTACTGGATAGTTTTAGTATTGCCAAGGGAATAAAAGCTCTCTGCATAAAATAAAACTAAAACGTTTTTTGTCTCATAGCAGATCGAATTGCAGACTACAGTTGTGTTAAAGTTAACCATTATTCTATAGATGCTCTTTTAATACTATTTGTTTAGCTAAAACATTTATTTACAATTAATCTTAAAGCTCACAATGAAGGATTCCGTAGTTGGGATGAATTTATCCCAAATACAATCTTAAGATTGTAGTTGAAATACATGTTCTACCATACATTCCAACTGCAAATGTAAGTTTGTACGCACAATATTGAGAGATAAACCATGTCATTTTAAGACCACAGTCTTCTTATCGGTTTTCCAATAATCTATGAGTAAAGAAACATTCTCTGTATTTTTTTCAAAATTTTAGGCTCGTTGGTTTCGGAGATAAGGAGGAGAATGGTAAATTTTCATCTATTTTCTTAAATATCGTTAAATGTATTTATTAACTTTTTTTTTACTTTCTTAGTTGCCTTCCAAAAGTGACACCTATATTCAAAATTCATTTGTTTACGTTACACGTCCGTGTTTGGGTCACAAAAATACATATGTGTACCAAATTTCAACTTAATCGGTCCATTAGATTCGGAGCAAATTGGCTGTGACAGACAGACAGACACACGAGTGATCCTATAAGGGTTCCGTTTTTTCCTTTTGAGGTAAGGAATCCTAAAAATAGTTAGGAGTTAGGTCACATTTTCTATTACCAATGCTCTTAAAGTTTTATCCGAATTGAATCGACCACGCGCCCACATTTTCTCTTCGACACAAGATCAATATTTAACAAAATCGAATCACGCTAAATTGAAAATTGAACACGACGTATTTCCTCCGTTACTAAGGACCGAATGCCAGTAACACTCACCTAAACGCAAGGTACCGTCCCCTGGCATATCAAAAAGGGCAGGCCCAGGGGAGGCCGCGTGACTTCGGAATGCATTCATTAAGATGCATTGTGTCCGCATGCCCTATGCCCAGACACCCAGCAAAAATGCACGCGGCATGCAGGGGGCTCGGGCAAAATGAAAGTGATGTGCTACCCTTAAATTTCCTTTGACTTTCGTTTTTTTTTTCTTTTTTAATGGCTGCGCTTTTATCGTTCTACCTGTAAGTAATGCCTGACGTTCAAGTTGCATCCTTTTATTTAGTAAAAAATTTATAGTGGGAAATTGATTTAAATTTATGTCAGGTGGTATGTTGATTAAAATATGATTTGCAACCGTAACAAATATAGATTTACAGAAATATAATCATTAGAATCAGCAATGTTATGTAAGTATTAGTAAGTAGTACATACTCCTTATCCCATCATCTGTTACGACGCCTCATTAAGGTGGATAACAATTAAAATTCTATTGTGTCTCGTTAATGACAGTTGAAAGGTTATGTAAGTTGGCCTCAAATGTCATGATTTCATGAAATAGTCATTTAATAGGATAATATGACCTTAGTATTGACGATTTTTATGATTAAAATTCTATAAATAAATATTTTATATGGCCGCGAATTGCGACCACTAGACCAACGAGGCGCTTTAATTTTCAAAATTTTAACTTAAAGCATTAATTTCAATTGAACCAATTAGAGACTAGAATCAATTTTATTATTTTGTAATTTTTGACGTTCGAAAGTGCCATACATGGGCCTATTTGAAATAAATGATTTGACTTTGACTTTGACTTTGAGACACTTTTGAATTTTCAGTCAGAAAGATGAAGCTAGTTGCCCAATCCAAAGTGAAGTACAGTATTTCTCTTTTCTTAATATCCCTCGGGTATCATCGGATTTCCGAATACAAACAAAATAATTTGTTTTGATTTCTATGTGAACTATATAGAGCTGTAAAACTCGTGGGAGCTCGTGGTTAAGTAATAACAGCCGCACGGGGTGATCCACCAGGTTAAGCTATGCTTGCCGGGGTTGGTCCGTGGATGGGTGACCATCTTTATATATCGAGACTCCTCCGTGCCTCGGAAAGCACATTAAGCCGTTGGTTCCGTCTATCATTCTATGGATCTCTGACAGTCGTCACGGGTCGTCAGAAGCCCGAAAGTCTGACAACCAGTCTTACCAAGGGGTATCGTATTACCCAGTTACTGGGTTGCGGAGGTCAGATAGGCAGTCGCTCCATGTAAAATACTGGTATTCAGCTGCATCCGGTTAGACTGGAAGCCGACCCCAACATAGTTGGAAAAAGGCTAGGCAGATTGATTGATAGAGCTGTAAAACTATTTTCCCATCTGTCGTGCCTGCGACTTTAGCGGCTTTGTTCCCATTTTTTAAATAAATTACATTAAGTTAAAAGAGTATTAACAACTCTATATACTTCCAAGTCGATTGAGAGCGTCTGGTCTGCACCAAGTGCAAAGGGCAACTGATAGAAACCCGACGACTGACAAAACACGAGGTTGGCCGAGGGACATTGAGAACATAGTTTGTCTAAGTTCCTATAGAAAAGCACGAGCAAGAAACTCCACAAACGCTAGCAACATTTATGTACTAATAAAATTATTGTGGTAGTCTTATCACCATAATGTAAAGACAAAGGGTATTATTCTTACTCCATCCTGCTCAACCGGGGGATCTATTTACCCGAATTATAGGAGTAATTATTTCCCCTGGGACTTGAATATAAAATTGCATTTCCCTTTTACTTGATCACGTCTTATCGGAGAACGGAGGGCTCTCAATCTTTATAGACAGGAAATCATGCATGAAACAAATATGAGTTAGTAATCTCTTTTTATACGAGTTCATTGGGCATGTTTTTTTAGTTTCACTAAATTGTAGTTACATTTTTAACAAATAATTTAGTTAATTGATTCGGGCGTGACCTTGCGGAAATCCATTAGATAATATAATAGACGTGGATATATTTTCCGCTTAGCTATTTCTAAAGAGCCACAAAAACCTCGAAAGAAATCGACACGTGTTTCACCTCTCAACAAGGCATCCTCAGGATGACGATTGACTTGTCGTGTACCAGAACACGGCGTGTTGCCACACCGAGCGCTGAACGCGGATCTGCGTTCAGCGCTCGGTGTGGCAACACGCCGTATGTTTTTATGGCTCTTTAGAAATAGCTAAGCGGAACAGGTTACTAATATATCCGCGTCTATTGTGTTTTTTTAAAATAAGTTTTAAACAGTGTTACTGAAAAGTCAACGCAGAAAATGAGAATAAAATACAAATTGTCAGATTTTCAAGATATTTTTAAATTAATGAATGAGTTGTTGTTATGTCAATAAAGTTTAAAAATATCCTAACAACTTTCTATAGCTTTAAAACAACAAGTCAAAATAACTCTATACCTAAATCTCGTTAAAAATAAAAAAGCTCACTAGCTCCGTCCAACGACCGCTTTGAAAAACAACCACATAAGGACGACTCATAAATGTAAACATGTATATAATCCTACCATATAAAAATGTAACGTACTCAATACGTGAAGTGCACACGTCTGCGCCGCTAGTAATGAAAATCAAATTTACACAAAACCGTACGAGCAAGGGGTTCTGAGAATCGACTCCATGGCTAAGCGAAATGTAGCTTGATTATGGCTCGAGATTTCATCATAATCATCATAGGGAGAAGTAATGGCCTAATGGTACTGGCCCCGACTTAAGAGGTGGGTTCCAATTCAAACAGGCGCTTAACATTGTATAAATAATTTCATCACCACTGCTCTCAAAACGGTGACGGAAAAAATCGTGAGGAAACCGGCATGTCCTAGAACCAAAAATTCGAAGACATGTGACATCTACCAACCCGCACTGCGCCCGCGTGGTAGATTACAGCCCACTCCCTCTCGAAGAGAGGAGGCCTGTGTCCCAGCAGTGGGAACGTTGTAGTATGTTATGTAAAGCGTTATAATGATGAATCTATGCGAACCATGTTTGATCTAAAATTTATTACTTTACTAGCTGCGCCCCGCGGTTTCACCCGCATAAGTCTCGATCCCGTGGGAAAAAAAAAAGTATCCTATGTTCTTTTCCAGGGCATCATCTATATATGTGCCAAATTTCATCCAAATCCGTTCAGCCGTTTTAGCGTGAAGGCGTAACAAATAAACTTACTTTCGCATTTATAATATTAAGGATTATTTAACACAAAATACTTCTGTAAACTAAGAATTTATTTTTCATTTCAATTGAATGGCTTATAATGAAAACGCTTATTTAACACAAAATTAATTTTAATATGTAACCATACAACAAAAGCATTTTTTTTGGAATTGTTTGCTAAATATGGTACGGTGGTACGAAACCGAGCGAGTCCAACTTGCACTTGGCCGGTTTTTTGAAGTGAAAACTTCTTTAGGCGCGTTGGGCATTTTTGAGATGGGACTAAATAATTGTTTTCGCGACACTGTAACGCAATTTACCGACACCGTGGAATAAAGACATCAACGCGTTGATTACCGTGGTGCTGATTTTTTTTTTTTCAAGGTTTCACTTTTATCGGCACTCCCGGAGTGCCACTGTTTTTTTTGCCACTGTTAGTGCCACTGTTTTTTGTGTCTGCGTCATATTCGAGCCAGCTTCATTATCGCCTATCTCTCAGTGCATGCTAATCCTCTCACTCTCAGAGTGTACTGAAACTATTTCTCAACTAAGAGCTGTGCTGCTGTACGGGCGCTGCTTTATGCGTTTTCACTGAGCTTTAAATGTTGACAAAGCCAGCCCTACTCGACAGTCTTTTCCGTACGGATTTTCTGTACCACTGCAGATAAATGTACGTTTTTATTTTGTAAAGAAAAACGTTATTTCAACGAAGATTTTAATTTGCGGAGTGTTTATCAAAGAATAGCTTGTTAATGTAGTTGTAGAGAGTAATTGTGCGGTTAATTATTCGGGTCGCTGCTATCTTGTAATTACTCGCTTAGTAGTTTGTTACGTTTTAACAAGTAAAGGTTTCGGAACATGTTTCGAGTAATTTATTTTTTGGCATTCTTCAGGAAAAAGATAGTTTCATCTATTTTCATCTAAATGAAGCTAATAATTTTCGCAAAATCATCATCTGCCTAGCCTTTTCCCAACTATGTTGGGGTCAGCTTCCAGTCTAACCGGATGCAGCTGAATACCAGTATTTTACATGGAGCGACTGCCTATCTGACCTCCACAACCTAGTTACTAGGTAACACGATACCCTTGGTAAGACTGGTTGTCAGACTTTTTGGGCTTCTAACTACCCGTAACGACTGTCAAAAATCTACAAATGACAGCCGGGACCAACGGCTTAACGTGCTTTCCGAGGCACGGAGGGGTCTTGGTATGTAAAGATGGCCACCCATCCACAGACCAACCGTGGCAAGCGTAGCTTAACCTGATCGATCGACCCGTGCAGCTGTTGTTACTTAGCCACAAGCCCCCAATAATTTTCGTAAAAACATACTTGAAATTCATGCTAATTATCTTGAACGCGGACATAGAACACTTTTCTTTTCTGAAAACGTAGGATACAATCAAAGCCACTAGAAGAATTATACTCCTTCAACCCACATACATAGTTCTTCAACTAAAACCCGCAACTTCATCAAAACGGATACCAAATACTCCAAAGATGTTTCCAAACTCGTAATCTTCGAACTCGAATGTTCACAATTTAAATAAATCACTCCGGTGATTCGAATCGTTCTATCGTTGCATCCAGCCCGTCACAGGGGACTTAGCGCCCCAAAATACTCGTTGCGGCAATTTTTTCCTGTCTGTCAGGCTACAAAGGGATGCACGCGTTAGACCAATGTAATTGGATAAACTGACAGATGGTACTTTTTTATGTGTGTTGTCGTCATTTGTCTATCAGATGTTCGTAGATTGGCTTGTTAAAGTGGAATTATTTTACCAAAACTTATAAAAGCTTAAACAACTCTAAATCTTTATTACCTACCTCTGTATTACACCTACCTACCTATCGACCTATCTACCTTTGTATTTTTTGAGTTAGCATCATTTTTTTTTTTATTATTATAACCATCGTCTCACTGAACAACAAAAGTCCAAACTCAAGATTTGCCAGCGGGCAATGGAGCGCAGCATAATAGGTGTCAAACTTACGGACCACGTTAGAAACACCATCCTGCGCTCCATAACTCAAGTAGCAGATGTTAGAGAAAAAACAGCTAGGCTGAAGTGGTAGTGGGCTGGCCACGTCGCACGAATGCACCCGGAGAGATGGGCAAAGATCGTCACTCACTGGACGCCTGAAGGAGGACAATGCCGTCGAGGTAGACCGCGGCGAAGGTGGTGTGACGATCTAGTTATGTTTGCGGGGCCAACATGGCCTGAAATCACACAAAGTAGAGAGATTTGGAAGGAAAAAAGGGACACAATATAGGCTAACAAAAAAAAAAAACCATCGTATATTTTCCTCATGAGCATCCGGCTCGAAGGACCATTTTGTTCATTTACACACTTATATTTAGTAAAACCATTGTTGTTGGACCTGTACTGCAGCAGAAACATATGTTTTAAAACTTATTTATTTTAAAATATGTTTGCATCCTCACCTGAACCATGAGACAAGATTTGACTTATTCAAAAAGTCATATATACCCAGTTTAAAACCCAACATGTTCCAGTCTCTGTGCACAAACACACGAGACTGGTTTGCATAGCTTTGATAAAATCTAGACTAGAATATATTCTGATTCAGTTTGGAATTCTATTCAACGTTCGCACAAAAAGCTATGGAAAAACAGCCAGTCGGAAACGGTATATCCTACAGCACAAATATTCCAATTTCTGTGAAATAAGAATATACGTTTTATTTAATAAAAATACTGCTATATAAACCCACGATCTGAGAAAAAAGAGTGAGATTTCTGTCGTTTTTTACTATTTCTACTGGTTTTGAGTTGATACTAGTTTAAAACCAAGACATTGCGCTGCGAACAATACAGTGAAGCATGCCAAAACTACACCTCCGCTCTGTGCATACACGTTCACACGCACACATTTACAACCATTTACAATCAAACTACACCTCACTAAGTGCACACATGATTACGAAATCGGCTTCACGTCACTTTTGACAGCGCTTGGTTTTTTATTTGGTCTGAGATCTTCCATAAACACTGGCTATTCTACAAAGGACATTATATTAGAACACCTATTTGACGTTCTGTAACCATTCATAATATCAAACTTAAAACAGCTGAACCCATAAACCCAATAGGTACCCAACACACAAAGTTGACGCATCAACGATGTCACAACACCATTGTTCTGCATCATTGCATCACTGCGCCCACATACACCCACGTGGCGACCAGTTTATTGTACCATAATACTTCTATCATGTACCATAAAAACAGTTATATAGATAGAGAAAGTTTTATTAGGTCGGGGAATTAAGAAGGATAAGATATATGCCACCTACGCACCTGTCTTTGAGAAGATCAGGTGCGTGGTACTCCCAGCCATCGCGCGTGTATCACCCGACGTGCGTAGAACGTGGAGAAAACAAAAGAAGTAGATATGTAAAGGTCGTAGGATTAGATTCGTTGATAAAATAAGATAATGAACATACATAAACATAACACCACGCTTGTAATCCCCAAAGGATTAGGCAGAGGTGTATAGGACATAACGCAAGAAACATAATACATTACGCAAGCAATTGTAAATTGTCTTTGGTCTCTGGCCCTGACATCAAGCAATAGACAAAATTTGTAAAAATTTTAATATAGTTTTGAATACTGAGGCTTGAGGCTTTTGGCTAATTTGTAAATGTGTATTTTATGTTTGTTTTTTTTGTAATGTACGTTTAGTTTGTGCAGAATAAACAATGTTGCTTTCTTTTTTTAAGTCGGTTATATTAAGTTCCATGTAATAGAGGACGAGCCAATTGCCATCAACCGGGCACAAATCCAGACTCCGGGCTGTTACTGAGGAATTCCTGATGGAAAAACCAATAACACTTTGCCCGATCCCAACTCAGGAACCCAGGACCTCCTGCTCAGCAGCAGTGCTTGTGACGACTAGACCAATAGACCACGAGGCAGTAGAAAGAGTAGGTATCTAAGGGTCATAGCATTTAGATTAGATTAGTACACAGGACAATTAATTTTTTTAATTAAATAAGTAAGATTATTCGTTATTGCCCATTATTATCCCACGTCATCTACGTCGAATGGAACAAATCCAATAGGACCATTAGTACCCACGTTACTTAGTGCCAATTCAAATAGGTTCGTTAGTACCAAGTTGAATAAGACCATAAATCATGTCTGGTGTAAATGAGGTGACTCTAAAGCGAATAATATTACATTTTATGAAGACAGTGCGTATGTTTAATTAAAATGGTTTAAGTAATAGATTTGAATTATATTTTCAAGCCCTTGGTAATTTTAACGAAAGAGCCACGCGTCCTTTAATTCAAAAAGAAATATCAAACGCAAAAATAAAACATTTTGTCCCAAATTACATCTGTGGCTAATGCATTATTGTATAAAAGCCAAAGTGAGGGGAAACTCATTTGGAATTTGACTCGTACAAAAGAAACGAAAGATTCTCGTTTGTTTAAAGAGAAATCTTGACGGCACTTGGACAAATTAAAACTTTTTGGACGAAAAAATGGTAACAACAAAAAACTTTTATTTGAAAGAGGAAGAAAAAGTCAAACGATGTACTAAAGCTTTTGAGGACCTCAAATTGTCTCGAGTGTTAGGGATTTAAGGATATTTTTCGTACAATATTGAGGAAAATCACGCGAAAACATGGTAAAATAATGAAAATGGCATATGGCTTCGGAAAAAGCCACTTAGAGAATTACAGTGGTTTTTACAAAAGGTAAGTAAAGTTTGTGTAAATTTTTTCTTGTTATCATAATAATCGTGATTACAGTCGGCTCTATGGAATTGCCAAGTGCGTGTCAGACCACGCACAATGAAGGGTTCCGTAGTTAGGATGAATTTATCCCAAGAACAAATTTAACATTGTAGTGTCATGTTCTCCCATACATTCCAACCGCAAATGTAAGTTTGTACGCACAATATTGAGAGATTTACTATGTTATTTTTATAGGCTTTCCAGTAATCTATGAGTAAAGAATCATTCTCTGTGTTTTTTAAGCTATTGAGCGCGGCGACCGAATCAAGAAATTCCGTAACGAAAAAACCTAACACCCCCCACTCCGCCTACCGTGTAATGACGGTTCCCATGACAACGTGATGTTGTCGTAATATTTGTTTTATGTCATCACGTCATCATCCCAAGTGTAGCGTTGACAAATAGGAAGTATGGAGGTTACAAATGCTATGCAATAGCTTTACCGCGGCAGTCCCCGAGTGCCACACGTTTTTATTTTTAGGCGCATTAGTTTCAGAGACAAGGGGAGGGGAATGGTACCAATTTCCATCTATATTCTTAAATATCTTTAAAAGTATTACCTAATTTTAAAATTATTATAAGGAAATTGAGATCCTCATAACAAGCTTTTCCATTTAATATGTCACACGGTACAGTTTACAAAATTGCCGTATTCAAAATTCGTAAATTTCAACTTAATTGGTCAATTAGATTCTGAGCAAAATGGCTAGTGACTTACGGACAAACAGACAGACAGACACACGAGTGATCCTATAAGGGCCCTTTTGGCATTATAATCTTTGTTTTCTGATTTTATAGATGTAAAGGTGTATAGTAATACCAATAAACGCATTTTTCTTTTCTTTAAGGGTTCCGTTATTTTATTTTTAAGGTACACAACCCTAAAAACAACCAATCAATAATCTTTATCCGAGCCTCTTAAAATAATGCTTAAGTTGCTTAATAGAGAGAAAAGGTTACTGCTCAAAAGGTAAGGTTAAGCCTAGGTCAAGTGCTTGAGTACCTGTTTTTTTCTTTTTCACGTACTAAACAAAATTTTCTTCACAACATTTTTCAACGTAAGAAAACTGCTGAGTAAAATAAACTACCTACCTACTATTAAGCACACTTTATTTTATTATCGAAGTACATTCCCCTGGCGGTACGGGCAAGTTCTAAGTACAGGGGGCAGGGAGGAAGCCGGGGTCATATCGACATACGTTTACTGGCAATATCCGAGTCGCTTTCTTCAAGTCGCCCATTACGAACGGAGGTTTCAAAGATTAAGTGGCGTAGATGTGAGGAACTTGGAAAAAGAGAGGAGAGAAATGCAATAAAGAATTCTTAGGAAATGCGAGAATGGGAATGCAATAAGTAGTTTTATGGGTGTTGGTTAAATAAAGAAATGTAGGAATGAGGTTTTAAGTTATTTTAGTGAGAATGATTTCTTGAAACTGTGTGTAACTTTATGACACTTTTAAATAACCGACCGCCTGCTTCGTACAGTTTATACGACTTTACAAAATGTAGGCATTTCTTTGTAATACTTAAATTTGATATATCGTGTTGTATTTGATATATTCGTATTTTAGACAGAAATCTTTCGGAATAAATTCTATTAGTGATGGTGGAGATCGCATCAAAATCCCTTACGTAGTTTAAAAGAACAACGTGTTCACACGAAAAGAGTCTTTATTTTACTATCTTTAAAGATTATGATTATTGATTACCTTGTTATAATGGAATTAATATTAAGCCAGTTATGCTGAGATTATAAACAAAATATTGGTCCTGTAGTTTGAAAAAAAAACAGTGGCACTCCGGGAGTGCTGACAGAAGTGAAAATTGGAACAAGATCGCCTTGATGGAAGAAAAATACTTGTATAAAACATTGGTCCGTAACCTTATCTAAATAAAGAGCACAATCGCGTTTACAAAAATGAGGTGTCGGTAACGGTATCGCGAGTTCAATTGTTTTTTCCCATCTCAAAAATGCCCAACGCGTCTAAAGAAGTTTTCACTTCAAAAACTAGTCTTATACAATTATTTAATACAAGGTTCTTATTCGCATTTTGAACTGCCATATTCTTGCCTCACAGCGACCAAACTAAAATAGGCAGTAAACCTTTCCCTCAAAATTTATTTACCTGCAGATATAAACTCTAAGGTTTTATGTGGGGGAAATACGCGGGCAGAGCGTGGTTCACGGCAACCATCTAGTTAAATCAACCCTCGGTACAGCGCCGATAACCGACGTGAATGGCCTTTATTTTGTTTCTATTGCCTGACTCACTGTGTTGTGTGTGGAGGTAGTCTTATAAGTAAGGAGGCGCTGAAGTATGTTGTTGTTCGAAATTCTGTGGTTTTGTGGTCTCTAAAGTTATAAAACTAAAGTAAGTTTATGTATAAAATAATAATAATTAGCCCGTATTGTCCCACTGCAGGGCAAAGGCCTCCCTTTTATTTTTCCACCCAACCCGATCCTGAGCCAATATGGACCAATCCCTCCTATAAGCGTCAAGGTCTTCCACGATGCCGCTGGACGTTTTCAGGAACCCATGTTGTAGTGGTCTTAGCCCACAATGAATCCGACATGCGGCAAACGTGTCCGACCCAGTCCCACTTGAGCTTGGCTGCTTTTTGGGTGACGTCAGCGATTTGTGTCTTAGAGCGCAGTATCATGTTCTGTATCCGGTCGGTAAGTCGAACTCCAAGGATACTGCGCTCCATCACTCGCTCAAGTTTATGATACATAAATTAAACCTTTGAAAAAATCAATTAATGCCTAGTTATAACCTAAAATATTATTCAACCATGAATAGGTACTGAAAAACTTTATTTCTGCAAATGAGTTTCCTAGCTAAGGCATGTCACCAAAGAAGTTTATTTAATTTCATAAAAGCAGTTTTATTTCGCATTAGGGAATGATTAAGTCTTTTATTTTCTTTTATTCATAAAAGTTGAATGAATAAACCCTATAGATTTTTTCATTCAATCAAACTATTCAATACTCCTTTCAACCTTCAGGTTCTGCAATCAAAATGTTATTTCCTTTGAAACTTGAATGAAACAGTTATTCTTTTATAAAAATTAACTCTGCAGTTAACCTTTGAGGAATTTCAACTTAGTACTGAACATTCCTTTTGCCTTTACATTCAACCAGACCGTCACAAGATCCAGTACACGCTAATCTTTTTTCAATTCCAAATTGAAAAAAAAAACTAAAAATCGAGCATAGAGAAGCGAACATTCGAAATTAGAAAACTCAGCGCGGCCAATCGACGCGAACGCGCGGGTTGGATGCGGCGCACACTAGCGCCCACTTTGTGCAAGTGCAGCCCTCGGGTCGAACGTCGGTCGCCCGGGAGACGAGCTCGGCCCGGGCCGCCGTCGGGCCCCGTCAGGGTGCAAACGAACCCTCATACCACCCCCCCACCCCACAACAACACGCCAAAACCAACCTTACAACACAATCAATAAGGTCACAATCGCTTTACCACTTTCAGAGTAAAGTAGAATTAGCGATTTGTATGCTATGCAACACGGAATAGGGTCTGCTTTTCGAACGCTAATTCGGTTATCGCTAAGTACAGGCATGTTCGTGTAATTTTGTGCTCAGTTTCGTTGGTTTAAAGTTGAAAGTTGTGCGGTGGCATGCGGTGCGTGCGATACGGTTTGAAGGGGGGTAGCTAGGGGTGTCCCCTCATTCATAATCACAGGGATGTCGAATGCTCAGGTGGTTTAGGTAGCAGATTTATCGTTTCTAGGTGAGATGGTCCGCCGCTGAATAATCTGTATTGTTTATAAACCTCGCGTATTGTTTTATTACTGCGATTAATATGTCTGAAGTTTACAGCAGCGTCATATGACGCCTTTTTGTGAGGCTTTGTTTAAAAGCTGCAGTACAAAGGGAAACTTGGGGTACAATGAGTTTTATTAATGGTATAATTAAGCAATTTTAGTGATAACGTTTAAACACGCACACGCGATTATGAAAATAAGTGTTTTTAAACGACATAGTGCTCAAATTGAGCAGTTTTATATGAAAAAACGTAATCATAAAAAAATTACACAAATGAAAAATATTTCTTTTACGTAACGTTAGGTTTAACGAAAAACAGAGTCCGTATTAAGTGTAAAAACTTACCTTCTACTAGTAGGTGCTATTTCCTATAAATAGTTACTCGTACACCTTTACTAGCTATAAAAGAACCCTCTACTGCTGGACTTAATCTGTGAACTGGACTTACCTGAAACAAAAGGAAGCATAATGTTAATGAAAGCCTTAACAGCTGATCTTGATAAAGTAGGTAGTATTCCTTGTTCTTTGCCATTTACTGCTTATTAAGTGAGAAAGATTGGATTTTTATTAGCAAATGTTTCGAAATTTCTATAAGTATCATTGACCAGAATACGCCTGTTTCCAAAAATTTTTTTAGTCCGTCTTTCAAATAATAAAAAAAATAAAGTTTAATAAAAACTGTAATCCGACTACGGGAAAATAAAAATGATCTAAAAAGTACGAAACAAGCAAAAATTTCAGACAGAAATCAAGACATAGGTACAAAAATGGTCAAGGTAAAGCCGTCGTCGCATGCCATTATAATTTTGTAGGTGTTCCTGGCACCATCATGGTATACAAGCATGCGACCACGGCTGTACCTTGACAATTTTTGTACCTATGTCTTGATTTCTGTCTGAAATTTTTGCTTGTTTCGTACTTTTTAGATCATTTTTATTTTCCCGTAGTCGGATTACAGTTTTTATTAAACTTTATTTTTATTTTATATTTTTTAGTTTTTACACTTGCTAGACGTTCCGACAACGTAAATAAGAGTAATGCAATAGGTCAGTAATTAACCTATTTTAAATTCCAATAGCAGTGCATAGTGCTTTAGACCAAACCATAGCGCGATTTATTTCGACGTCAACACCATACTCAGAAAGATTTACGACTAACAGTTTTTGTCTATGGGACACTGGCTAGTTTTGATAACGATTAAAACTGAGACTCTTTTTTTTAAAAAAAACAACATTCCAAATTCGAAATTCCCTCCACATTTTTTTATGAGCAAAATCAAAATACTCTGTCTCACTGAAAATTTAATTTACAACGAGAACATTTTCGCGTGATGATTTTATACGATTTCAAATGTCGACTAAAACCAGAAGAATCATTTGAAAGACTTCGAGTGGTGTTCATAGACAAAAACCCTTCTAAAGCGACTGTTTTCTGCTAGTTCAACGAATTTAAGTATGGTCAAGAAACTTTGACGGACGAATAAAGAAGTGGCCGTCATAGGGCTATGATGGCTGTTACATAAGAAAACGTGTTGGCTGTGAAAAGTTTAATTTAAGAGAATAGGTGAATTACATATGAAGAGATTCAGCATATACTGCAGATTGGATCGGGAAGTGTGCATGAAATTCTACACGGGCATCTTCGGGTAAGGAAGATAGTTTCATGCTGGGTACCGCACAATCTAATGCAGGCTCAGAAGGAGGTTCGGGTAGAACGGTGCCGAGACATGATAGCAAAATTTGAAGCAGGCTCGTCTAGGCGCGTTTACGATTTCATTACGGGTGAAAATCATGAATTTATCATTTTTGTTCCCCAAAATAAAAAATCAACCCTAGGGAAAACAGTTTTCATCACCGGAAGATGCACTGGCTGCATTTGAGAAGGGGATTAAAGGTGGGACGTGTCTGATGCGGACTGGAAAATGTGTAATGAAAATTGGTTTAGACGCATGAAACTGTGTATAGACGCCAATGGAGAGTTATTTGAAAAGATTTAATAATACCTAAAACATAACCTGTAGTATGTTTTTTTTTTAGTACCTATCGCAAAATTTTCTGAGTGCCCCATGTATATCGATATCGAGCTTCGAAGAAATCCAAAATACAAATATTTCGTTGTACTTGTTTTTCTTCATAAAAGTGGAATTACAAATCGTTACTATTTATTAAGATTTGATTAACTGCACGTTGGTTGCATCTTGCGATACTTCGTAGCGCAGTTTCACTTTTGCTTGTTTTAACAATTTAAACATATTTATTTACTTTGAAAGTATAACATACACATATTTGTAATGTGCTCGTCAAGACCTTTCTTTTGATACCAAACATGTCATGATCATCTCATTTTAATTTTTTTCGAGGTTAGAAATTTACGTGTAAAGTCCACCATATTAAATTTAGGGAAAATTTATATAGCCTATGTCACCCGGACCATTATTACAAATGTATTGATACCTCATTCATCAAAATCGGTTCAGTAGTTTAGGCGCTACGGTGGAACACACGTAAAAGCAAACATACATACATACATACATACAAACATATAAACATACATACATAGACTGCTAAAATCATAACCCTTCCTTTTGGCTTTGCCGTAGTCGGGTAAAAATATTGGACACGTATTTTTTCTTTTTTGACGTAATCAAAAGATTACGGCGATACATTGAGTTAAAATGTGGCACGCCTTGCTAGATTTTATACTGCGTCCGCGTCGTGACGTAGCGAGCTCCCACTCCCCAACTTTAATGCGTGTTTTCTAAGTTATTTTTGATTAATATGATAAAGCAAAAAATACGTGTCAATTTTTTTTTATTATGTGAAAGACGGACTAAATAGATTTTTTTTTTTACCTAGGCAATTACCCTATTAGGGCGTGTTTAGGCATTTTACAGGTACCTAATTAAATCATTTCTAGCCCATTGCTACACGAAACAGAAAATTGTCTTATTTCTGCAGAAGGGCTATGTTTAACATACTATAATTACGACTTTGACAGAAGATTATAACTCATTAAACCTAGAATCGATAAAAACGTCACGGGTGATTTCATGACTTCGTCAATTTAAAAAGTTCCTAGTATCCATTTGTTACCAAGACGGTTTTACTACAGATAGTGACCGACACTACTAGGGGTACTCGGAAACTTCAAAGAACCCATTAATAACAGACAGAAGACATCAAACAACAGCAGTTCAGAGCCTCCAATTGAAGCCTACACGCAACGAGTTTTTACGACACCCAGTTACGACCTGAGTAGCGCGGAAACTCGCAGACTGCCTATTAAAGTCTATCCTAGAATCTCATAAAGTCATACTAACACCCCATTTTCCGCACACATAACCTTTATCATTAATAAAATAAGGGTCATTTTCGGGTAACAAAACTGAAAGGAAAGTTTCCTCCAGTTTTCTCCCGCATTCGCCATTTTGTTCGTCGTAAAAAGTTAATGGCATTTCTGTAATTTTGCGGCCAGCAACAAGTAAAATTAAACGTATAATTACTTGAGAGCGATTTCTTGCGTTATGGTGTTACATAAAATTGTGTGTGATGTAAAAGTAATTAGTGTTTGAATTTTTTTATAAAAAGTATTTTGAAATAGATAATTTGGTTGTCTCTAAAGACTACAGACACATTCTTGGTGATAAAAACGAAGAACCAAAAAATAAAGTTTAAAGTATGTCACGAGATATGCTTAACGTCTGTATTATTCGTCCAGACATTTCGATAAAACTTCGAAAATTTTCTGAAGCTGTGTGAAAAGTTTTAATCACCCAGTTACTACTTATAACTTCAACAACAATTAAACCTGTATCTAAAACGTGTTACAATGAAATTCGAGAAAAATCACGAACATTTCTACAAAACACAACATATACCTAACACCAATCGATTTATCCAACAAAATCACAACTTGGACATCGATCAGTGTGCTCCAAAAGTAATCCGAAGACGTTACGAGCGAGCTCTAGGAAACACAACGCGACAGGCTGACCAATTACGGTCATTTGTTACAATGTCCGAGTGAGCTGTATCGCTGCAACACACTCCACATTCGCGATGGTTTTATGTAGTATGTATGTTTGTACGGTTTTTTACTTTGCATTTTTTAGTTAAGTGTTGACCTGTGTGCTAATTTAATCTGCTAAATTGTTTGGATTAATTAATTTTAAATAACGATTTTGAAACGAAGCGTTAACGTCACTGTAAGCTATTTCAGACAAATAACGTAGTTAGTAGTATTTCTTTCTTGGAATAAATGATTCGCGTTTGACTTTGAATAAGAAATTAAAAAGAAAAACCGGTGATTACTTCTATTCTATACTCATTACCTGTACTCTAATTCACCCTATCCATATCCATTGCTTCGTAAGTTGGAAAAAAAAATCTGCTCAACAACGTAAATATCGCAATTAATGTTGTTGAACTGTCAAAATGAAACCAATTAGTCATAATCGTTTACGAAAATAAGTTACATAATTAGGCTACTGGATCCAGAATTATTTAGTTTTCAACATAGTGATCAAGAAAACAAAGTAACAGTATCGTCCGAAGCTAAACTTGGCACTTGGCAGTAACACGTTGGATTTAAATATCCCTGTCCCACGGGCTGACCGATGTCGGTCATTTGTTTGAATGACCGAGTGAATTGTATCACTGCAACACATTGCTTGCAGTCCTATTTTATGTTGTAAGAGGACACTTTGTAGCTGGAGCTACAATTATTACAAACAGGTATTTACTCCCTCTAACAGAAGGAAAAAAAAGAGAGAAAAACTGGCCAAGTGCATGTCGGACCACGCACAATGTAGGGTTCCGTAGTTGGGATGAATTTATCCCAAGAATAAACTTAGCTTTGTAGTTGAAAAACATTTTCTTTCATACGGAATATTAGAGAGAACATGTTTTTACAACCGCAAATTTAAGTTGGTCGATTATTATTACTCGTTAACTTGTAAAGTCTACTCAGCTGTGATAGTTTTCCTTTTAAATTTGTTATATAAGCTACTACCGTGAATTTTTTCACATATCTAACACTAACCATATAGCTGGCAGGGGGGGGGCTTCACTCTAGCAAAAATTTGCACTTTAAAGCTTAATATTTCGCAAACGGATCTCTGAATTCAAAAATAGTTTTGACACACTCACAATGTTTTTGAAAGACCTTTCCAACGATACGCCACAGTAAGGGATAGAAAAAAAAAACATCCCCGCTTTACGTGTAGGGGACGTACCCTAAAAAAAATTATTTTTCTTTATTTTATTTTACCACTTTGTCGGCATAATTAATATGTATACTTATGCCAAATTACAACTTCCTAGTACTAACGGTCTTGGAGCTAGACCGCGGACAGACAGACGGACATGGCGAAACTATAAGGGTCCCTTGTTGACTATAGGACCCTAAAAAAGAAGCATTTTATTAGATGCTCACACACAAAAAGAACAAGTCCTGAGAGGAGGCCTGTGTCCCAGCAGTGGGAACTGATTATGGGCTGATTCTTCTTATTTGTCACACATACTTCTGCCAAACTCTTCAAGGATTATAGGCGTAATGTTATTCTTATGCTATTTACTTAGAAACCAGAAGGAAGACGTAAATCAGATTTTTCGGGTGGTTTTCGTGTAAACTAACCAAATTGGTCAGAGAAAACTCGTTTCTAGTTCACTGTGTTGCAACTGGACTAAGCTTCTTACAAACTCTCTCGATCTACAAGAGTTAAGACAACAGAAGGTACCAGTAACAATGTTTTTAATCTCACCATCAACAAGGTATCTTCTAGCACTCAATTAGTTAATTGTAAAAAAGGGGCTAAGCAGAATTCCTTGAAATTGTTTCATCAAAATATTCAAGGTTTTTCTTCCAAATATTTAGAAGTTGAATTGCTTTTAGAAAAAACAATGTTTGATATTATTTGTATAACTGAACATTGGTTGAAAGATTATGAAATGTTAATTAATTTTGAGAATTACAGTGTGGGCAGTTGTTTTAACCGAAAATCAATGCTACGTGGAGGTTCACTAATCTTAATTAAAAATTGTATAAAATCTAAGACTCGTAATGACATAGTTGAACTATCGGTGGAACATAGCATTGAACTGTCCTGTGTTGAGCTAGATAAGCATTTTATAGTGTGTGTATACAGACCTCCAAATTATCAAAACTACTCTATATTTGAATCAGTAATGGAAGATGTTTTGGCAAAACTTACAACTGGTAATAAATCAGTAATTATTTGCGGTGATTTTAATATTAATATTTTGGAAAATAATTCAAATAGCAGTAGATTATTAAGTCTCTTCAAATCATTTAATCTGTCAAATGTGTTTTTAGAACCAACGCGAATAACTTCGACTACTGCTACATGTATTGATAACGTCTTTTGTTGCTGCGACTATTTAGGTAAAGCTATTGTAAATTATCTCCCTTCTGATCACAGCGGTCAAACCGTTATTTTTGAGTCCAACACACCAATACTAAAAGTGCAGATACAAACTAGACCAATAACATCGGGTAATTTAATTAAGTTTAATAGCACTTTAATTAGCAAGTTAAGTGCTCAGGGTCTAAATATGTCCAATGGCAATATTTTGTATGAAAAATTCTTTTCATTAGTCCAAACAGAGTTCAATAAGTCTTTTAAGAAAAAAACTAAAACTATTTGCCCGAAGTTTTTATTCAGTGACTGGGCAACTAAAGGCATCAGGAAAAGTAGGGAAACATTATTTGAACTGTATGGCCTTAAGCCGTATATTAACACAGAAACTTTTAATAAGTATGTTGCTACTTACTCTAAAACTTTTAAAAATATCTGCAAAGCAGCTAAAGCTTCTTACATTAGCAACAAGGTTAAATCGGCAGATAATAAAATAAAGACAGTTTGGAAAATTATTAACAATGAAACAAACAAGAACAAAAGACATAATACAGATTACACACTAGACACTTCCGGCGGTCTTATTAGCGACAACATCGATGTTGCTCAAGAATTTGCAACTTTCTTTACCAATATTCCAATTAAAACTACAGAAACTCTAAATTCCTCCCCCTCACATGCGATTGATTTATTAAAAGCGAATGTTTCAGCCTGCCCTGTGGAATTTAAATTTAAACATATAAACCCTGTGGTCGTTATAAAGGCTTTTAAGCAACTTAAGATCAAAATTACCGAAGATCTGTGGGGCATGTCTACTAAAGTTTGTCAATCAATTATTGAGACAATTGCACCCTATTTAGCTTTAATATTTAATTTGTGTGTAGATCAAGGGATATTCCCGGATTTAATGAAATACAGTAAAGTTATTCCACTTTTCAAATCCGGGGACAGCAAAGACACTAATAATTATAGGCCCGTATCAGTTTTGCCGGTTTTCAGCAAGGTGTTTGAAAAAGTAATGTTAAATCAAATGCTCAATCATTTTAATCGTAATAACATCCTACACGATCAACAGTATGGTTTCACCAAAGGACGTTGCACAACCGACGCCGGTGTCACCTTATTGAAACACATCTTTAATGCATGGGAAGAGGCACAAGATGCAATAGGCATCTTTTGCGACCTATCCAAGGCATTTGATTGCGTGGATCACGAAACACTGCTCTTGAAACTTGAGCATTACGGTCTGGATAAACTTGCGCTGAGCTTAGTAAAATCATATTTGAATGATAGACTGCAGCAAGTTCAAATAAACGGTGTAAATTCATTGGGTTTAAAAGTCAAAATGGGTGTACCACAGGGCTCGATATTGGGTCCATTCCTCTTTTTAGTATATATAAATGATTTACCAAATTTACTGAAAAATCGACCACAAATGGTGTTATTTGCTGATGACACATCACTGATTTTCAAAGTAGACAGACGTGCACAGGAGCTTGACGACGTAAATAACGCTATGGTTACGGTCCATAATTGGTTTACTGTAAATAATTTGGTATTAAATGAGAAGAAAACTAAATGCATAAGATTCGCGTTACCGAATGTTAGAAGTAGTGAATGTCACGTTGTATTGAATAAGGAGACACTAGAATTCGTCGAAAAGACAGTTTTCCTGGGGATAACGCTTGACTCCAAACTACAGTGGGGTCCTCACTTAACATCACTTGCAGGGCGGCTAAGTTCAGCCGCTTACGCTGTTTGGAAAATCCGCCAACTAACAGACGTGGATACCGCGAGACTGGTCTATTTTAGTTATTTTCATAGCATCATGTCTTACGGTATTTTGCTGTGGGGACGGGCTGCAGATATTGATTCTATCTTTATTCTGCAAAAGAGGGCCGTCAGAGCCATCTACAACCTCCGCAGACGCGAATCTCTAAGGGAATTGTTCAAGAAAATTAACATCATGACGGTACCTTGTCAGTATATATATGAAAACATTATGTATGTTCGAAAAAATCTACACCTTTTTAGTAAGATAAGTGACAGGCATAATTTTAACACTAGAAATAGGAATAAATTAGATCAACCACGTTTTAGATTGTCTAAAGTTCACACTTCTTTTATGGGGTACTGTGTAAAATGTTATAATAAAATACCACTCGATATTCTTCAACTAAATGAGAAGAAATTTAAAACATGCATTAAACGCACACTATGTAGACAAGCATATTATAAGTTGGATGATTATATCGTAGATAAAAATGCTTGGCTTAATGCTGGTCCTGCTCCACAGCCACTTGGGCTCACTAGTTAAAATTTTAATATTTGGAAGAGTTGCTTTCCCTTTTTTTTTTTTTTAATTTTGTTTTTGACATTACGAACTTAAATGTTTATTTTTTTATCTTACCAAGTAAATAAAAATGCTTGGCTCAATGCTGGTCCTGCTCCACAACCACAACTAATTGATTAACATTTGCAAATACTGTTGGAGCTGCTGAAGATTGTAAGACCATCTTTGCATTGTATAAACTCAATCTCTTTTGTATTATATAATTGCATAGCACACTATGTGAGCACTATGTACTAAAGAGTTACCATTTACCGGGTAATATGTCTTGCATTGACTTGAATGTGCCCTGGCGGCTGTGAGTATGTCATGCTCACTCAAATGTTTCGCTGATGGTGGCGCGTGTGTTGGATCATTTAGCTCCCTTCAAAATGGTTGAGCTGAATGGTGCTAATCCATGCGTCATGTTCGTGAACGGGCGCCGTCAGTTGGGACTGGTTATCTCTTAGCTGCCAGGGCTTATTTTTAATTTTTTTGAATTGTTCTTTTTATCTTTTTATTACGGACGCTTCTCATGTGCACGTCTTTCTACATTGTTCTCACATGTATAATTTCAACATGAATGTTGTAACCAATATTTTGTAACAATTTTTTATTTAAAAGAGTGTCCGTGGAGTTTCTTGCCCGTTCTTCTCCATAGGTACCTACTACGCTTTGGAATGGGCAACTAGCTTCATACCTATTTCTGACTGACCGATTCCTTGACAATTCAAAAGTGCCTGTAAATGGTTTAATTGAAATAAATGATTTGAGTTTGAGTTTGAGTTATAAGCTCCTAGTATAATTTTCAACTTTTACTCGTTTTTAAAACATTTCTACTCTATTTTATTTAGTATCGGGTTTTAGTTTTAAAGCATTTGTAAAGTCTAGACGAACGAATGAACGAAAAATTTATTGTAGCTGTGAAATATATTTGGAAGTACGCTAGTGCTGTAACCATAGTATACGCTAAGTGCTCTAAATCATATAACTAATTTCAAACAAAAAATCGTTCTCATATTTTGAAATGAAAACTTCTTTAGGCACGGTGGTCATTTTTGAGATGGGACTAAACCATTGATTTAGCGATACCATGACAACACCTCATTTTTGTAAACGCGATTGTGCTCTTTATTTATATTTTTGTTACGGATCAATGTTCTATGCAAGTATTTTTACTTTAAAGGTTTTGTAAACGCGATTGTGCTCTTTATTTATATTACGTTACGGATCAATGTTCTAGGCAAGTATTTTTACTTTAAAGGTTTCGGAAGTTTTTTTTTTGTAAACGCGATTGTGCTCTTTAGTATTTTTCTTCCACCAAGGCAATCTTGTTCAAGTTTTCACTTCTGTTGGCACTCCCGGAGTGCCACCACTTTTTTTTATCGTTCTGTGTGACATTTTTGAGTGATAAGTTAAAAAGGTTAGGAAAAAAAACATCCGTTCCCTACAAAGTACAATTCCTACATGATCACAATGTTAGGAACAGCTGATTTTTTTTCATATTTCGGAGTTGAACCCATAGCAAAACTACTTAATTTTCATGAGTTCTTAAAGTTTGTCGCTCGTTTAACCTAACATCCTGTATATCCTTTGTGTGTCAGTATAAACTCGCTTTAAATTATCTTTCCTTAAGCAGACTTATGTCCCTCTCAAGCAAACTTCTTGACACAAAATAAGGCACAACTCCTCCCCCTCCCCTCATAGTGTCTTTGAACTAATTTTTCAGACTGCGATAAGCGAAGAAACTTTTATGAGGTCATGAGCGTTAAAACTCAACGTCAAGAATGGGAAATCCGGGTTGAAAACATAATGAAAAGTAGTGAAACTACCCTTTTAACACTTGTCTTGGATTTAATTTAAATGAATTTTGTTGAAACAAATGAATCTGTAAGTTCTCTAGTTATATATGTCACGGCTAAAACCCGAAGTGCGGCTACACCTAGTTTTAGCCGGCTACAACTAGGTGCGGCCGGTAGCAGTTGGTTAAATTTAGTTGTAGCAAATTAAAATGGTTGAAGAGTAGGTTAGGTTAGGTTAGAACTGTGACCACATAACACACCGCACGAGCCGAGCGAGCGAAGCGAGCGGTGCCACGGCAGCGGCCGGCGAGTGCCAGGGTCCATTTAGGCAAGTTTAACTAACTGCTACCGACCGCACCTAGTTATAGCCGGCTAAATCTAGGTGTAGCCGCACTTCGGGTTTTAGCCGTAACATATACAATCAGTCAATCACCTAACGAAAACGTTGATCTCTTTGGACTTTCTTACATAAAACTCGTTGCTTTTAAACCACTGACGCAAAAAGTAGGGTGTTATAAGTTTGATCGCTATGTGTGTGTGTCTGTCTGTGGCACTGTAGTTCTTAAACGGGTGAACCGATTTGAATGCGGTTTTTTTTTATTTAAAAGCAGGTTTTCTAGCGATGGTTCTAAGATATGTTTTATCAAAATCGGTTCAGCCGTTTGAAGATTATCAGCTCTTTTCTAGTTGATATCTTCCACAGGTCTGATCGATTTGAAATTTGGTGTTCTGTTACTTCAATGATATTAAAGCAACACAATAACTTTCAACTGATGCTGCAGCATCACCTGCAATTTTCAGGATATCCTACTCCCTCACCAACTTACAGCACAGGTATCGTGTTTGGGCTCATTGGAATGGTCTCAATGAATAGGTTATAGATAGATGGTGAACAGGGTCTGGTGATGGAGTAGAAAAGAGAAATGAGGAAATGTATCGAACGTAGCAATTAACATTGTCGGATCTACATTTTTACGATGTTTTTTATTGCTTCAAATCTTTGCGGGAACATTTTTATAATTTATTCTAAGACCTTTTAATGCAATAAATTTAAAAGTCGGTATGAGTCGGGTTTTTTTTTATTTTTTTTTGGTTAAAATTGTACTTATGCTTGTCTATTGTTTTAGTTATGACAAGGTTCTAAGTATGGTTTAGTTTTTTATAAGCCGACCGTAGTTACTAAACAATGGTGCCGATTCCCTTGTTCACAAACTAAACTAAATTTAAGTTCAGTGCATTTTTTTCTTTCTATTTCACTAAGAAAAGGACAGAAGATAAATTTTAGTTTAGTCCTGTCAAATTAATCAGTGCCTGTCACTCTCCATACAAGTTTAGACGTGATTAAAAACTTGCCGACTAAAATTACGTCAATTTACGTCAAGCGCTGATTAATTTGACAGGACTAAACTAAAATTTATCTTCTGTCCTTTTCTTAATGAAATAGAAAGAAAAAGATGCACTGAACTTAAATTTAGTTTAGTTTGTGAACAAGGGAATCGGCACCAATACCGAACTAAACAATTTTGTAAAGTTCTTCTGTTGCTTTGGGAGTCACCTAATGTAGTTTTTTCTTTTAAGTTTGATTGATTACCGTAGTCAAAACAGTCTAGACTTAGACAAGGCATTACCTAGATTGGTTATCTGTCCGAGTTTTTTTGATATTTTGAATTGATGATGACAACAACTATCTGCTTAAGTAAACTCACGCCTTCTTCCCATGGGGGTATGCAGAAACACCTGCTATGATCCTTATATACTTCTTTTGCCTCGTTTACGTTCATACATCTGGTCATACACGCACGCCGGTTGAGAGTACTACGCACATGGCCTTTCTGAAGAACCCATCCCCATGAAAAATAAAATAAAAATGTTGTCAGTTTTGTTATTTTTAAATGAAATTATTGACGTTTGAAGTTTGAGCAATTACGAATTAATTTTAATAAATACATTAAAAAAACCGTGTGGCCTGGGTCTAGTTATGGGCCTAAACACGTAGCAGAAATGGCCCCATGGATCCGCCATTTTTATATATTCACCCATCTGCCTAACACCCTGTATAATGCGTGCCAACATGTGTATGATAAAGACTTGCTATTTTAATTGCCGATAGTAGCTTAATTGATTGGGCTTGTGGCTAAGTAATAACAGCTGCACGGGTCGATCGATCAGGTTAAGCTACGCTTGCCGCGGTTGGTCCGTGGATGGGTGACCATCTTTACAAACCAAGTCCTCTCCGTGCCTCGGAAAGCACGTTAAGCCGTTGGTCCCAGCTGTCATTTGTAGATCTTTGACAGTCGTTACGGGTAGTTAGAAGCCCAAAAGTCTGACAACCAGTCTTACCAAGGGGTATCGTGTTACCTAGCCACTAGGTTGTGGAGGTCAGATAAGCAGTCGCTCCATGTAAAATACTGGTATTCAGCTGTATCCGGTTAGACTGGAAGCCGACCCCAACATAGTTGGGAAAAGGCTAGGCAGATGATGAGTAGCTTAATTGATAAAAATACTATTTGTTTTGATAAAATCATATAACAAAAAAAAGAATTATAGTGACAACAAGCAGACAATGATAGTTGTTACTAGACTTTACCAGGATGCCCAAATACAGAATAACTGGGAGTAACAGAACCGGATCTGATAATGACCTGTTCTGCAACGTACGTAGTTCAACTTGATGTTTGTAGAAAGTATATCAAGAGTCAGGGATGTCACAAATATCCGAGTTTCAAAATTATGGTATTTTCTGTATAATTTATCAGAGGCTGGCAAAACGTAGCAGAGTATTAAAAACAGAGACACACCTACCTGTGCCCAAGAAGGGATGTCCCCTATCTTGGGCAGCTGATAATAATTTAAAAAATAGTGTGTATAACGAAATAGTGTGTATAACAATCATTTGTTTGATATAAAAATCCATAGTTTTACCGATAAGGAGTGATATAAAACAAATAAAAATATTACTAACATACGAATCCGATTATTTTTGGTATTTTTTTTCAGCCCACCACAACTTGACCAATTATTTAGATTTATTTAAAATCAATAATGTAGTGGTGAAAATTTAAATGTATTCGCTTTTATCAAAAACCAATATGGTAGTCATCATATAACGTGAATGTCCACCGCTAATTACAGACTTCCATTATAAACCGCTTCAAAGAACGATTCATGGGTAGTAATTGGTATAATTACCACTTTTAGTTGCAAATTGGTGATTGCCGAATGATTTTATTTATTAGTGTAGCGAATTTTGATGTTTATTTCAATGGATTAATAATATAAAAATAAATTTGCATTTAATAAGTATGAAAATAAATAAACGAGATAATAATACTATGTCTATTATTGTCCCATTGCTGGGTAAAGGCCTCTTCTCATACAGAGAAGGCACGAGCATTAATCACCACGCTTGCTCAAGATGGATTGGTGATTTCAGACTTATATTAACTATAAGTCCAGGTTTCCTCACGATGTTTTCCTTCATCAGTCAGTAATATTCAGGATAAACTCCGAAAGTACAAATGAATTGAAAAATTCACATTGGTACTTGCGGATGTAAACCCACAACCACGTGCATGAGAAGTGATGCCTTAACCACTGAGCCATTACGACATTGAATTATTAATTATGATTATAAAATTACAATCATTCATGGATTGTAAGCAATTAACCCTTTGTACGAATAGCTCGACAAAATTATTAAATAAAATAGGTTACACGTGCCGCTTTTATCCCGTAGAAGGTCTCTAAGTTTTAATTAACTGGCTTATTAATTTTTAAAGTAAAATTGCTATCTAATATTTTCATTTTACTCAAGTACTAGTTATTCAGTTTATCGGATATAGCTGTCAAAAATATCCGCGCACAAGTAACCCAAATATCTACGCAAATGAATTGTTTTATCTCTTTTTAGAGGTAATTTTTATCGCAGAGTTTTATTAGTTTTTCTCAGCGACAAACCAACACAAAACTATTCAGATCTTTAAAATTCTAAACGCGGATAAAACAGTCAAAATATCCGCAAGACGATAACCCTGCACAGCGCAACCTCATCATAGCACAAAGTTCATGTGTCGGGCCGTTTGACTTCTATATTAGGCCTGTAGAGGTCGCTAATGTTGTCGTTGTCATTCTGCTCACGTGTAGAGCCTTATGCTCGTCTCGGGAATTCCGCTTATTATGCGAACGCCGCGCACCTCGGCACATCACTTTGTATTTAGATAATTTACGCGTAAAAATGTTATGGGATGTGTTCTATGAGCAATATGGTAGGGATATTAGTTTGGCAATATCGAAATGGTTCTGAGTTGAAAGATAAATTCTGTTGAATTCAATTGTTGTTGAAATAGAACGATACCAGACTGGCTCATATTTTAAGTACCTTAAGGTAAATTTTTACTTGCGCCTTATTATTTTTCCGGCGACTTCTTGAACTGTGTGTGGGAAATGAAATTGTATGAAAATTGCTTAACATTATCGCTCTTTGAAATAAAAATAAAAAAAACATCAAGAGCGAGTCGGACTCGCGCACCGAAGGTTCTGTACCATTTTAAATTTTCATCGGCGAAACCTATATTCGTCAGAGAATTTTAACACTGCGGTGTAGAATATTGCAGTTTTAGATCAGCGCCATCTCTTGACCAATAGTGGAACTAATGTTTGTTGATGATTTCTGAAAAAGTGTGCTATTTAGAGACAGCGTTTTATTTTTCCTGTAATCTTTACATAAACTTCTATCACATAGAATAATTTAAATTTTTTCTCTATGCAAACTTCGGAGATAAGGAGGGGAACGGTATTTATGTCAGACGGACGGACAGAGTCGCACCATAAGGGTTCCTTTTTACCATTTTGGTACGGAACCCTAAAAAGAGCCTATTTTAATTGCCAAATTTAAGCTTTGAAAAGCTAAACCGATAACCACTGTAACAAAAGAAACAAATGTAAAAAAAAACCATTGGCACTCCGGGAATGCCGACAGAAGTGAAAACTTGAAAAAAATCGACACCGCGGTAATAAACGCGTTGATGTCTTTTACTCCACGCACCGCGGTAATCAACGCGTTAATTTCTTTTTAATAATCAAAAGCTGGTGTCGTAACAGTGTCGCGAAATCAATGGTTTAGTCCCATCTCAAAACTGCCCAACGCGCCTAAAGAAGTTTCACTTCAAAAACACAAAAATTCAGCTATTCCATTTATTCTAAACTAAACAAGAAGAGAAGACGTCAAATAACAATCCCAACTAATCTGCAAGTCCCCTTAATAAAGACGAAGAATATAATTAAACAGCTGTACGTGTAGAATTAACATACCAACCAACTGCCCATTATATCTTGAACGTTCACAACGGCGCTGATGGCAACGGCAGATGTCAACATTACGCCAAAATGAATAATTATAGCATTATGACCATTTTCCCCAACGAGAAAATTAGAGTAGGTACATCTCTGACTTTCCTTTTCTGAGTTTTGAACACAGATTTTGACATTTGCGGTAAAAGTCACATGATATAACAGATAATAATAAGACCTACTATCACTAACAAAATTTCCAAATTGTTCGAATCTAGGATCACATAGCTCAACAAGCGCCTGACTTCTAGATCAACGACGCAGTCAGGTCATATTATTAAAGTCCGGGCGTCGATACAATGCGTTGCTGACACCTGTCAGTAGATTGTTAATTGATTCAGGCGTGACCTTGCGGAAATCCATTATAAAATACAATAGACTTGGATATATTTAGTAATCTGTTCCGCTTAGCTATTTCTAAAGAGCCATAAAAACTCCTGAAAGAAATCGACACGTGTTTCACCTCTCAACGAGGCATCCTCAGGATGACGATGGACTTGTTGCGAACCCGAACACGGCGTGTTACCACACCGAGCGCTGAGCGCTGTCAGTAAGACAATTTCTAAAACTAATAAGGATCAAATTCGCAAAACACATATTCGTTATTATGAAACTGACAGCTGTCAAAATAGCATTCTCTCGACGTACGGACTGTAGTTAATTTAAAAAAAGTTCCATATTTCGCCACGGTTCAAAATAAACTGGTCGCCCAGTATGTGAAACCGCGCGAAAAATGAGAAATAAAGGGTGGAAGTTTGACATCACGGGTTCCGTCGTTAATCTTTTTTGATGATGTAATGTGTCTTCATGGTTGTCTGACTCCGGGATCAGGATTATCATGGTGGTAAATAAAATGAGGATGAACAATGAATGTATGAATTTAACAAGGGTAGATCAAAACCATGTTTCATTTTACTATAAAATGTTTATTTCATGAGATATGCATTTTTTTAGGGTTCCGTTGCCAAATGGCAAAAAACGGAACCCTTATAGATTCGTCATGTCTGTCTGTCTGTCTGTCTGTCTGTCTGTCTGTCTATCTGTCTGTCTGTCTGTCTGTCTGTCTGTCTGTCTGTCCGTCCGTATGTCACAGCCACTTTTTTCCGAAACTATAAGAGCTACGCTGTTGAAACTTGGTAAGTAGATGTATTCTATGAACCGCATTAAGATTTTTACATAAAAATAGAAAAAAAACAAATAATTTTGGAGTTCCCCATACTTAGAACTGAAACTCAAAAAAATTTTTTTCATCAGTCCCATACGTGTGGGGTATCTATAGATAGGTCTTCAAAAATGATATTGAGGTTTCTAACATCATTTTTTTCTAAACTGAATAGTTTGCGTGAGAGACACTTCCAAAGTGGTAAAATGTGTGTCCCCCCCCCTGTAACTTCTAAAATAAGAGAATGATAAAACTAAAAAAAATATATGATGTACATTACCATGTAAACTTCCACCGAAAATTGGTTTGAACGAGATCTAACAAGTAGTTTTTTTTTAATACGTCATAAATCGTAAACCGCAATTTACCTTTCATTCAATGTTACTTGCTGCTACGGAACCCTTCATGGGCGAGTACGACTCGCGCTTGGCCGGTTTTTTTTTTATTAAGGCAAGATTTTTCCTAAATTCTCTCATAATTCGAAGACATATTCTGACATTCACCAACCCGCACTGGGCCCGCGTGGTGGATTACGGCCCACTCCCTCTCACAGAGAGGAGGCCTGTGTCCCAGCAGTGGGAAGGTTATAGACTAATTATTATGCTATGCTCTCAATAATTCACTCATATTTTCTCTAAGCAGTAATTTCTCATGTTATAAAATTTTAATGTATGCAAAAGTTTTACAGAACATTTGAATAAATAACTTTCCAGAGAATAATAATCTGACAGCTTAAGATTACTTAAGTTAGGCTAGACAAAAGCCATTTCACTGAGATTTAGATCTAGAAATTATTAATGGTATTAATTAATATTTCAAATAATTCACATTGCTGGAGGCATAATATTCCTCTAAAGTAATATTATTGTTTTATGTTTATTGTGGTTAAGTACATAAAAACAAGACGTGCTGCTATCTGTGATAGAGTTATTAAAATTGAAATTATTTTGTTCTTTAGAAAGGTCGGGTGCGTAGTACTCGCAACCGGCGTGCGTGTATGACCAGATGTATGAACGTTAACGAAGCAAAAGGAGTATGGCATGTAAGGATCGTAACAGGTGGCGTTCTGTAGTTTCTGCCTACCCCCATGGGAAGAAGGCGTGAGTTTATGTAACCTATACCAGGGTTTCCCTAACTGTGCGTCGCGACGCCCTGGCGCGTCGCAGCATTATTCCTGGGGCGTCGTGAGAAGAACCACATAGATTAAAAAACGAAAGAAGCATCTATAGAAAATATGACGACCAATTTTTTTTTTTTAGTGATTGATTTCTAAACTTGAGCGCCGTTTTAAAAAGCTATGCTCAGAAAAACAATCACATCCTTCTCATTAGTAACCAGTCAACAAAGTAAAATACCTGTTTTTATTTTTATGTTTTGTTTTTGTTCTTATTTTCTAATAAAATTATAAATGTTATTTGGAGTTTTTCTGATAACTTGTTACTAGGCTAGAACTACAACTAGTAGGTACTTTTTGGCCAGAGGGGGGCCTTCGCAAAAAAACTGCAAATTCCCAAGGGCGTCAGTCACAGTGAAAATAAGTTTGGGAAGCCCTGACCTATACTATTAAACGAACAATATTTGTACATATTTATAATCACGTTCTCAAAATCGGCTCTAACGATTTTGATTAAAGTTGCAATATAGGGGTATACGGTGGCGAAAAATCGATCTAGCTAGGTCTCATATCTGGAAAAATTAGTTTTCTCCGAACAAGATAATGAGTAATGACATGAGAATAATGACATTGGAATAATGACATGGCAGCATGGAATTAGTAAGTACCTACTATCATGGCAGCATAGAATAAGTAAGTACTATACATGGATTAGTATGAACTTTCCTATACTATTAAATGAGCATTCTCTATTTTCACCAGAGCAGAGCTCGGTCGCCCAGGTCACCTACTATTAGTTTTGAAAGACAATGCAACAATATTGATTCTATTTCTTTTCCACCCATAATCGTAATGAAAAAATTAGAATATTTTTAGTTTTCCTATTAAAGCCGAGTTCCAATCGTCATATTCGACATTTTGACAGGTATTCAATGCCGAAACCGTCAAATAATCAACATTATTCCCAAAAAGCCCTTCCCTTTATTCTACCTCCCTTATTTCCTTCAAATCTATATTAATATTTAAGCACAAAATAATCAAAATAACACCATCTGCAACAGACAGGCAGACTAACCACAGGTGAAAAGGGGTCTCCTCTCACAGAACCCTGAAAACACAACCCCCCCCCCTCCCCCTTTAAAAGTGGCGTGTGACGTGTTTTGTCATGCCATAATCAAACGTCACGTGACAAGGGGATGTGACACCCCCGCACCCCCTCGTCTCCGCAAACATTCGTGTTGCCACCTACCGGGGATTAAGAAGTGTTTGTTCGCCATCCGATGGATGAAATGCTACTTTTTTATTATTGGAAGAAATTGGATGGATTTATGTATAAGGTGTGGTGCGGTTTTCGTAATTGATTTTAGTAGAAAAATACTTTCAACTATTTTGTTGTTATTGTTAATTTAGCAAAGCTAAACAGGAATGTTCTGAGGAATCTTCACATGTTTTGTTCTCTTAGTATACATACATAAAATATGATTATTTAATTTCAGAGATAGCACAAGACGGGAGGTATGGAAGGAAAAAGGGAAGGACTTTGCCCACCAGTGGGACACAATATAGGCTAAAAAAAAACACACAGACAGAAATTAAAACTTGAACAAGATCGCCTTGGTGGAAGAAAAATACTTGGTCCGTAACCTTATCTAAATAAAGAGCACAATCGCGTTTACAAAAAAAAATACTCCCAAAACCTTTAAAATAAAAATACTTGCATAGAACTTTGATCCGTAACGTAATATAAATAAAGAGATATCCCGTTTACAAAAAAGAGGTGTCGGTAACGGTGTCGCGAGTTCAATTGTTTATTCTCATCTCAAAAATGCCCATCGCGCCTAAAAAAGTTTTTACTTCAAAAAAACATATTATATTTTGAAAGTATCACCAACACCTAGTGTAAAATATCGCCAAAAATCTAAATCTTTAAGGTTTTTTATGTTTTCAACATAGATCGACGAAAATGCTCCGCTTTCTAAAAACCCACCCTTTATCTGATGTTCGCCTACATTTGAGTGGGTTACCCCACAGTTCAACTGGATGTTTGTATTGCATTAAACATTCTTTGTCGGAAATAATGAATGAGGAGCGCAAACTTGGCCGCCGAGCGAATATTAACCAATGTTGATCTTGCTTCTTTGCTCTTTTTTGGTACCGCACTTTTAGGGAGACTTGAAAAATAAAATTGTTACGTCACGACTGTGAAAGGTAGGCAATGTCTTAAGCTGCATTTGCATTAGCAAGTAAAATTACGCAATTCTTGGCAGTTGCTTTACAATCTTGACTTTGCTCGGTGCTGCTGAGACGTCATACGACGTATAGGTACAGTTGAAAACCAGTGTCAGGCAATTATTATTGTCTGGCATTTTTGCTGAACTGGGCCTTTTTGGCGCAGCCGTGAGGCACACTCCCCTGCTAATATTTTACATCGCACGTTACACTTTTTATTTGATTTTATTTTTTTATCTGCTGTTAATTATATTGTGTGCTTTTTGGTCTGTGCTAAATAAATGTATTTTCTTTCTTTTCTTTCATAGTTCCCACAATTGCTGAGAATTGCCCAATTGAGTTGCCCGTGTAAGTCTGTGTAAATGCACCTTTAGAATAAATCATCATCTGCCTAGCCTTTTCCCAACTATGTTGGGGTCGGCTTCCAGTCTATCCGGATGCAGCTGAATATCAGCATTTTACATGGAGCGACCGCCTCTCCGATCTCCACAACGTTTAGATTAAAATGTGGTATTAAATAAAACTGCTGAGCAATAAACAGCATAGAGTATAATAGATGTATGCCAGAGACCACGTCAAAATAAAACTTTCTTAAAATTGAGAAAAATCCTAACTTATTAAAAATTAACTAACTCACAAGTTTCTTGGCCCAGATAACTACCAGTTACAGATATTACACTTTAAAATCTGGCGCCAAGAGAAGTGTAAAAACTTCATCTGGGCATCACCTCGGAACCAAGAGTTTCTGGCAAAGAGCCAAAAACAGAACAAACCTTTAAGATATTTTCTGATCGGAAATACACGACCCGAATTGAACAGCCATTCAATAAATAAACAAAAAACGTCTATTCAACCAAATCGTTTCAGGAACCGATTAAGCCTAAATTCATTAACGTTTCTGTTCATCAATTAATTAATACCTTAAATTAATTTGATTTGTATTATCACTACCACATAATACCAAGGGTCGATTAAAAGGACAGCCTGTCCCTTTAATGCCTGTTTTAGATGATTCTTATCAAGATTTAGGGGCCGCGGATCATTCAGTAAAAGATTACTTGCGTAAACAGCTTTGCCAATTTGGATTATACTTTTATTTGTGAACGGTTATTTATTTCGTGTCTTTTATTATTTGGGAGGTGAGTTGACGATCTCTATTTATTTATGTTTGTTTAAGAGGCTTGAGGGGTGTAAGGCGATAGCAATTGGGAGTTTTACTCTTAGTGGAAATAGAGCTTTTAGGGACCAATTATTTTGGTATAAGCTCGTGCTAAGATTTCATCAGAATCTCTTGGTGATTAAAACGACAGTTACTTAATGAAGTAGAATACAAATGTGGAAACCTAAAAGAAAATCATTCAAGTGTAATTTGTGTAATATATTAATCGAGCGAATTTGAGTAAAATAAAAACGTTTGTGCATGGCTAACGTGTGATTGAAGCTGACGTTTATTTCAAGAGATAAGAGATATCTGAGATGAGATATCTCAAAACCCTCTAAGTCTTTTTAGCAACACTAGCGTAACTCTTTCAAAACATAATATGTTGGTACGGAACCACAGCCTTAATAACAGATGGTTCGTTCTCCTTTTATAAAGACATAATACTTTTGTTTTTTACGCATCTTAAAACAAATACATCTCTCCTTTAGACAAAGCAATCTAAGTAAAAGTTACTTAACGGTTTTTTTTGTTTTACATTTATTTACATAAGCTTTGCTTTGAGAAAGATTCGGTGTTGAGATCAAAACAATAAGTACTTGATTTTGCTTTATATTTTTGTCACGTAAATCTTGGTCTATTTTTTTGGATGAATGAGAACAGCTTTCTGTCACAAATCCTTGGGAACTAATATGACATAATACAGCGTGTTCCTTTTGATATTCCACAACTTTAGGGTATTAATGTGACCATGTCAAAGAATCAACTGGCATATGAATTATATTTTCTTTAGTTTTCTTAAAAAAATTACAATTTTTTTTTTAAGCTGTTGCATAGCTTTTATCGCGGGCTTTAGCGCGGCGACCGAATCAAGAAATTCTGTAACGAAAATAAAACCTAACACCCCCCACTCCGCCTACCATGTAATGACGGTTCCCATGACAACCTGATGTTGTCATGGGAAACGTGATGTTGTCATGGGAAACATGATGTTGTCATTGGAAACGTGATGTTGTCATGGGAACGTAATTTTTGTTTTATGTCATCACGTCATCATCCCAAGTGTAGCGTTGACAAATAGGAAGTATGGAGGTTACAAATGCTATGCAATAGCTTTACCGCGGCAGTCCCCGAGTGCCACACGTTTTTTTTTTTTTTTCGTTCAAAATAATAAGACAAAGTCACAATTATTTACGTTAACCAAACTTAGGTGAAAAAAAAAATTAAGACATTTAATTCAAACTATTTTTGTCCATAAAAAATAATATGACAATGGTGCCGATTCCCTTGTTCACAAACTAAACTAAATTTAAGTTCAGTGCATCTTTTTCTTTCTATTTCATTAAGAAAAGGACAGAAGATAAATTTTAGTTTAGTCCTGTCAAATTAATCAGAGCCTGTCACTCTCCATACAAGTTTAGACGTGATTAAAAACTTGCCGACTAAAATTACGTCAATTTACGTCAAGCGCTGATTAATTTGACAGGACTAAACTAAAATTTATCTTCTGTCCTTTTCTTAATGAAATAGAAAGAAAAAGATGCACTGAACTTAAATTTAGTTTAGTTTGTAAACAAGGGAATCGGCACCATTGACGAATTTTCTTAGCTATAAATTTTAATATGAATGAAAATGATTTACTTGTACTTATCAATGAAACTTAGATGCACACATCGAGAGTCTAATGTTATATTATCTTCTAAACTATGTATTTTTGGATCACTTGTTCTAGGAATTTTTGAATTATTTTTAGTTAAAGCATAGGTATAACCTTTTAGAGTTATGGGGCATCAAAAGGAACACGCGTATAATTAGGTCTATATCCACTGACAAAATAATAATCATTGTTGCAGTCTATGAGTACATTGACTTTAAGTAGGTACTGTAGTTCTATTTTCTTAATGTCCCTCGGCAATCTTCGTATTTCGTCAGTTATCGGATTTCTATCATTTGCCCTTTGCACTTGGTGCAGACCGGACGCTCTCAATCGACTTGGAAGTATACAGAGTTGTTAATACTTTTTTAACTTAATGTAATTTATAAATATCAATGGGATGAAAGCTGCTAAAGCCGCTGGTACGACAGATATGAAAATAGTTTTACAGCTCTATATAGTTCACACGGAAATCAAAACAACAATAAAGTACTTAGTTCTGAATTCAAATTACTATTATATACACGACTAATATTATAAAGAGGAAAGATTTGTATTTTTGTATGTAACGAATAAACTTAAAAACTGCTGGACCGATTTGAAAAATTCTTTCAACAATGGATAGCTACATTATCAGCGAGTAACATAAGCTATATTTTATCCCCGTACTCCCACGGGAACAGGAACTACACGGGTGAAATCGCGTGACGTCCGCTAGTACACGATAAATCTAATAATTGATGGACGCGGAAATTAGCATTCGTTTGTATTCGGAAATGCGATGATACCCGCGGGACGTTAAGAAAATAGAAATATTGTACCTATTTGTGCTAACATATATTTTTTATCTGGCCGGCACTAGCATCAGACAGAATTGTGTGGAAAATAGAGAGGGAGGCCTTTGCCTTGCTGTGGAATAATACAAGCTATTAAGATTAGATTATATAGATACTTTTTATATGCATGTGTTTTTGTGACAATAAAACATTTTTCTTTCTTCTCGAGAAGAAAAATGTGAGAAGTGTCTACAAACAACTGCAAACAATTTTACGTCAAGCATAGGACGATTGCTGCAAAACGTTTAGCAAGCAAATACTTTTCTGTCCACAATTTTTGTAGAAATACAGCGGTTAATCCAAAAATTCAATTTAAAACTGTAGATATACTTAAAGTAAAATATTTCATCCAGCCAAAGCACTAAAACGCCAGTGCACGAAGTCAAAATTATAGCTCAGCTTACAACTTCAACCTCCCGAACAAAAGCGTGCGGTATCCCTACACAGTACACATATTATACCAAAAGTATTTCATACCAAAATTGCAGACGCAGTTACCGCAGTTTTCGAACTGAAAACTCCGGCCACAGATTACATGTTATACAGAGACTTTACTTGTTATACTGACAACTTTCGCACACACGTAGACCTATCTCTTTTGTTCCAAGTCGAGAGGCAGTCACGAGTATAGCCCGTAGTTTTCCGCCGAATACCGTGTTAACGAGTGTCACATATGTGTGCGTGCATTCATCTTCATTAATAGAGAGTCAAGTTCTCATTTCAAATTGTTCAGTATGTTTCAAGTACAGACGCCAGCACATCAAGCTGCCCGAAACTGTCAAATTTTCCCAATCAACTTTGAACCTTACTATTCAGCGATAAAGTTGAAAATCTATTACTTAAATAAATTTGACAGATTGTAGTAGCTTGATGTGCTGGCGTCTGTACCTCAGTTTCTGAACTAGACGCTCAGACCGCAGACATAGCTCAGGGGCACACGTATAGAATATGATCCATCATTTTAATTAAGAATTATTTACATTCCCCATATATTTGTTGAAGGATGCGTAAATATGGGCAAGTTCGTTTTAATGAAATTTTAAACTAAGTTTGAATCAATCGGATGTGTGTGTTTGGTTTGAGCCTTATACAGTGTAATGTGGTGGAGCTTTTACTTCCTTTCAAAATAAGTTTTAGAGACTAAATAAACATTAGGGTTGGGTAATAAAATACTAAACACACATCTATTAAAGTTAGCAAAAAATATGTTTCGGCTGAATTATGTAGCTCAGATATGCCTATCAAACCTTTCAAGTTCAAGGAAGCAAAAGGAGTTTGTAAGGATAGCAGGTGGCGTTCTATAGTTTCTGCCTCAAAAGACCATTTCAGACAGTAATCTACACGGTCCTCATTTGGCCTGACCAAGATTATGTCTGGACTCTAAAAGAGACTACGACCGTTTCGGCCTTTCTTCTCAGAGTAGTCAGATAGGAAACACTTTTTTATATTTCTATGGAAAACGCTGAACTCATCTAGCTTTTTAAAGTGAAAACTTCTTTAGGCGCGTTGGGTGTTTTTGAGATGGGTCTGAGCATTAATTTCGCGACACTGTAAAAACACCTCATTTTTGTAAACGCGATTGTGCTCTTAATTTATATTACGTTACGGATCAATGTTCTATGCAAGTGTTTGCACTTTAAAGGTTTTATAAACGCGATTGTGCTCTTTATTTATATTGCGTTACGGATCAAAGTTCTAGACAAGTATTTTTACTTTAAAGGTTTCGAAAGTTTTTTTTTTTTGTAATCGCGATTGTGCTCTTTATTTAAATAAAGTTACTGACCAATGTTCTATACAAGTATTTCTCTTCCACCAAGGCGACCCTGTTCAAGTTTTCACTTCTGTCGGCACACTCGGAGTGCCAGTGTTTTTTTTTTTTTATGTCATTATGATATCCTATTTACAGAATAAACAATTTCATTTCATTTCTTAACCCCATGGGGAAAAGGCGTGTGTTTATGAATGTATGTAAAAGTTCAAGATTATTTTCGTTCACTTTGTTCTGAGTCCTCTGATCATTGATATCCGCAACAACTATTGAGATAACCCACGCCATCAAAAATAATTTTTCATACAATGTGACCACCATTCAATTACACAAACAAACATATGGAAATCATTCCAATTCCGTATAGGAATAAAAGAATAACAATGACACGGAATAGGGGGATAGACATAGGGGAGAAATGCCGATTGGTATTGGATGTTTTGCGTGTAAAATAAAAACATAAACGCGTATGAGAGGAGGATGGGGAGTTAAGTATAAAGCCTCGTATCCACTAGGTAACAATTGACGCGCAACGTGCAACACAAACGTTGCACAACAGCGCGCGACGTTGCCTGCTGGCCATATGACGCTCGACTTATTGCAACATGCAGTTGAGCAACAAATCCATCAACCACACGGAGATCAATGAATCCATTTTATTTATTTTGTAAGTAATTTCTAACCCACCAACGTGTTTTGACGTTTTGACGTGAATACGTCTTTAAATCTGCTTCCATAGTGGGAGGCAATTCAAAAAACTGATGATAACAAAATCGGGGTATACAGCTTGATGCTGCAGCTACATATCTATCATCTACATCCAAAATTTAATTACACCACTCGATAGCTAAAGGATCAAAGAATTGGTCTCAAAGAAAATATTACTCGTAATGTACACGTATTCACGTAAAACACACGGCCGTTTCCATGACACAGCCACACCCCATTTTATTTTTTTGATGCATTTTTCGATAAAATTATAACCACCGCTTCTGAAATCAACACTACTTCTTCAGGTGATATGTTGTCAACGACTAATCATGCGTAGACAGACAACGTTGCTAAACAAAAGTTCCGCGCTAACTTTCGACATGTTGAGCAACATGTTGTACAATATGTCACGCGCCAAATATTGTCTAGTGGATACGAGGCTTTAGCAGTGTTTTATATTTATGTATAAAAGTGCTTATTCACGGTGTGATGGTAATTTATGGTTGGAAACATAAAGATGAATAAGATAAACATAATATTATCACGCCTTGTTTCCCTGAAGGGTTAGGCAGAGGTACCTACTTATAGTACACCCACATTTCTCCAGTTATGTTTAAGTACCATGTAATAGGGGGCGAGCCTATTGCCATCAACCGGGCACAAATCCAGACTCCGGGCTGCTACTGAGAAATTTCAGATAGAAAAAAAAAAACTCGGGGACTGCCGCGGTAAAGCTATTGCATAGCATTTGTAACCTCCATACTTTTATTTGTCAACGCTACACTTGGGATGATGACGTGATGACATAAAACAAAAATTACGTTCCCATGATAACATCACGTTGTCATGGGAACCGTCATTATATGGTAGGCGGGGTGTTAGGTTTTTTTCGTTACGGAATTTCTTGATTCGGTCGCCGCGCTCAAAGCCCGCGATAAAAGCTATGCAATAGCTTAAAAACTTTTTTACAAAAAATACAACCGACTTTCAAACTACAAAGTGAAAATGTGAAATTAGTAAGTACTATCCTATACTATTAAATGAGCATTCTCTATTTTCACCAGAGCAGAGCTCGGTCGCCCAGGTACTGATAAATGTTAAAGACTTATTAGAATAATTCTTAAGCCCGAAATTTCAAAAACCATTGATAGTTCTTATAAATACTGTAGCAGTACAAAAATGCGTTGATAAAAACTAAACGAGTGTCCAGGACTTAAACAAGTTAACAAGCTGAACAAAAAACGTTTAAGTTTTTTCAACCCTTCCACCAACAACGTTTATAAACTCTTCATGAAGCGACTACGAAGCAAATTAAAATTCATTTAAGTCAAAAACAGTTCCTAATTTCCTTAACCATTTAAAACTAAAACCACTTCACCCGACGCTTTTGACACCAACGGAAAAATTCTTACACCAACCGAAGACCAAAATGCGAGTATTCAGTCGTCGAAAATAGTCGTATCTTCGCGCTGCAATAAAAACCGGTCAAGAGCGAGTCGGACTCACGCACCGAGGGTTCCGTATCATTTTAAATTTTCATAGGCGATGCCTATATTCGTCAGAGAATTTTAACACTGCATTATAGAATATTGCAGTTTTAGGTCAGCGCCATCTCTTGACCGATAGTGGAACTAATGTAATTTTTGTTGATGATTTCTGAAAAAGCGTGTTATTTAGAGACATCGTTTTATTTTTCCATAAACTTCACATTTAATCATTTCAGATTTTTCTCTATGCAAACTTCGGTGAACGGGAAAACGGTATTTTTTTTTTTAATTTTTCGTCACAGATAATAAAACTATGCGTCCAAAAAAAATATTTGAGAATGTGCAAATAGCGCTCTTTCATATGATGACCCCACATGCTCTAGTAGTCCCACTTTAATTTTATAAGACCCCCATTCAGTCCCTGTTGCAAAATAAAAAAATCATTTTTATTTCTTTCTTATTTGCAAAATAGTTGGGCAAACGTCATCTAAAACTATTCCAAATTTCAAGTTGATAGCATTAGTAGTTCTTGAGATATCCAGTTGTGACAGACTGTGTTGTGACACAGTCTGTCACAACTGGATATCTCAAGACTCAACCCTTATGGCACACCATAAGGGTTCCTTTTTATACCATTTAGGTACGGAACCCTAAAAGGGGCGAAAAAATAATAGAAATAGCTTAGTCGTTTGGGAGAAATAAGGGAATTGGGAAGGTATGAATGGTTAATACGGAAAGAGGGGAAAACTGGGGATTAATTTGCCGTGGTGAACACCATGGGTACGTTTTCCCATTGGGTTCGGCATTATGTTCTTTTACACAATAAATGTTACGAAGATATGTGTGAATTTTACGAGTGTAAGTGTTTTACTGTTGATAGTCGTGTTAGGGTATATTTTGGGGTACAGTAAGTTTCATATTTTACCTTAGGGTAAGAATAAAATGGGTTTAAAGCCCAATTTATGGTACATATATATGTACACCTACCATTTTAACAAATGAAAACCGATTCTCCTATAAAAATTTGAGATTATTTGATTTAGTAACCTGTTCGCAGAGACTGCGTTCAGCGCTCGATGTAGCAACACGCCGTGTTCGGGTTCGCGACAAGTCAATCGTCATCCTGAGGATGCCTCGTTGAGAGGTGAAACAAGTGTCAATTTCTTTCAGGGTTTTATGGCTCTTTAGAAATAGCTAAGCGGAACAGGTAACTAAATATATCCACGTCTATTGTATTTTACAATGGATTTCCGCAAGGTCACGCCTGATTCAATTAACTATCGTATATTAAGTTCATCATGATACTTTTACAGCTCCGTCGTTCGCAAAAACTAGATAAGCAAGTAATAAGGTCTTGAAGATAAAAATCCCGGACATTCGTGACAACAGACAGTTATTTACTACTTTGTCTCTAAGTGCAGGTACTGAATGGCTCACTTCCTCATTTAATTCATACTACTTCCACGCGATGAAGGACTGCTATTACTTTTCATGTCTTTTAGTTCAAAATGGTGTTGGCAATGAGATATTAAAGTAAGTTTTCGCGTAAAAGCAGCTTGAATGGAGATGACAAACACGTATACAAGGAAAAAATTGGGAATAGTAATGGATAAAACCGTGTGATGTCTTTTCTACCTGAAAGTTTTAATAACTAGGTACCTGATTAAAACACTTATGGATGAAGCCAGGTACATAAAACTACATACTGGAAACGTGGTTTGTGATTTATTTTTTACCGACTTTAAAAAAGAAGAAGGTTCTCAATTTGTCTGTTTAAAAATGTATAATATCTGGATAATCGAGCTTCACTCGGTTTTTTTTTTTGAACGGCGTTTTCTAAATATGAAACCTAGATAGATTGATTTATCGCCGCCGAAACCCCCTGCATACTAAATTTCATGAAAATAGTTGGAGCCGTTTCCGAGATTCAGATTATATATATACATATTAATATCTGGATGATCGAGCTTCTCTCGTTTTGTTTTTTTAAACGATGTTTTCTAAATATGAAACCTAGCTAGATCAATTTATCGCCCCTGAAACCGCCTGCATACTAAATTTCATGAAAATCGATGGAGCCGTTTCCAAGATTCAGATAATAAATATACATATACACAAGAATTGCTCGTCTAAAGGTATTAAATTTTGTAGTTTATGATTTTAATAACCGTTTTTCACAGTACTGTAATGACAATTTTACTTAATTTCTGCCAATTAAACCGAATAAATGCGCAAAAGCAGGCAAACAAGCTACCCTTAAATTAAAAAAATACTCTTTTAAACAAGATAAATAATAAACAGAACTGTTTACTCGCAATTAGTGGCTCTACTCAGAACGCGACTTGTTTGTCTAGTAAAACAAACAACTAATCAACCTATTTTAATAAACACGCTGAAAACACTTTAAAAGCCCTATAATATTGTGAAACTCGATCAATATCGAACCTTCGAGAATAACGTAATCAATATCGTACTTTCGAGAAAAACATAATCAATTAGGTACGTAAACTCAAAAAAACTCGCTCAATATCGGGTATGCGACCAACCCTAATATATAATCAATATCGTACATATGAGAAAAATATAATCAATATCTTACATACAAAAAAAAAATATAATCGATATCGTACTTTCGAGAAAAACATAACCAATATCGAGCATATCGAGCAATATCGAGAAAAACCTTAATCGATATCTCGAACATTCAAGAAAAAAGACTTCAATTGTCAAAGGACATTTTAATGTTGAAAAATCATTCTCTCCGAGATCTCATTTTACTAACGTTCGACTAGGCTGTTACTGGCTGCCATTTTTTATACACCTGCCAACAAAGACCCACTTTTCTTAGGTATATTTATACAAATTTAGATCTACCACCGCCCAAGAACATTTTCAACTCTATCTGACAACACTTAAAGATGACTTTTCTTTTCCAAAGTGTTCGGTTAAGTTTGCAATTGTTGATGTATTAGGGAGGCACCAAGATTGAAGATCGATTCGGTGTTGCGCACCTTCTGTGGCTTAAGTACAGGGGATTTTGATTTTAAAATGAGTTTAAAATGTTCGCCGGTGTATAATTAAATGCGAGGAGATTGCCCTATTTTATGGCTATATTTGATGGGTAGAGCTCCTTGTTATAAAATTAATGTAGGCAATTTAAAACGATTACAAAGTTTTGTGAAATTTTATAAATCGCAAGATTTTGTAATGAGCCTTGCTTTTGTTTGTAACTTTGTGCTTTTTCTATCTAAGAACAGGCAAAAATCTGTTTTTCGACAGTTGGTAATTCAAACTACGTACCCTGCTTCATAAAAAAATTTGATGGATTACCACTGGGATACCTAAACAAAAACCGTATTCGACACAAAATAAATCAAAACAAATAAATAATCACCTAACAAAACTCGCCCACACATCCATCCATTCGAAAAAGCGGGAAACATCCAATCCTGTCAAAAATTACCTTTCGCCCAATCAAAGAGGAAGAATACACTCCGATTCACGCAGTTAAATCAGTCCGGTTTTTTAAAAGTATTTTCCTATTTCAAATCATGGTAAATTACTCTCATCCCCGTTTGGGCACAGTCACAATAGGGGGATGATTCCACTGCCCGAGGGTGCACAAAGAGGACCTTTTTAAATCGCCGATAAGAGTTAATGAGGTTGAAAATCTAAAATTTATATTCAGAAAATGAATTCTTTGATGAAAGAAAGCGATAGCGCGGTGGGAATGATTTAATGTATTTATGTAAATGTAGTCTTTGAGTCGAAAGCCGAATACTACGCGTGAATTTCGACGGTAGTTACCCATTTTATTTCGGTCTTTTGGGGTTCCCTGATATTCAGATTACGCATGTGTCCCCGGGCTATCGAAAAGCCACCCTACTTTTTCCTGTGAAGACAGGATTTTATTAGATGGATTAGTAACAGTGTAATAATACCTATCTGTAGGAACTGAAAATCTGTGCGAAAATAAAAACAATCGTTTTACAAATAAAAACTAAGTATCAAAGTTTTGTTTTAAAGTGAAACTTTTATTACGTCGTCTCAAACTTTTTCGTCTGTGTGTTGCATGTCGCGTGACGGTCGGCCGCGGAGTAGGGATAAAGTGAAAGGCGCTCGTCAGAGCAGCCAAGGCCAATATGGTGGCGCCTATAGAAGTTTCACTTTTACCGTGGTTTCATAAAACCACACAATCTTTTTTTTGTTTTAGGAACTTTTAGGTGGATACTACAAGAAAATGAAGGAAATATGTACAGAGTCGAATCAAGCCCTGGACCGTCTGAACAATGAACTAAAAATAGGCTGACATAAAGAAAAATGGGTAAGTACCCCACACTACCCCCGCGCCAATGAAAGAGCAGTATACACAAATAAATATTGATAGGCACAAATTTTCCATGAAAAAAATACGTATATCATTTTTTGTATCTCAATTTGTGAGAGATACGGTTTTTTCCACCGCTGCTAATTGATTGATGCTGAATAACGGAAGAGTTTATTGGAAAAAGTTACGTTATCAATTTTATTCGCGCTCCTACGACAGATCCTATTTTGATTATTTTATGTTTTGTAGATTTTTCTGATATTTTGCAGTGTTTTTTTCCGAAGGTTTAGGCATAGTGTTTCTACGGTACAGTTTTTCTATTTTCTTAATGTCCCTCGAGAATCATCGCATTTCCGAATACAAACGAATGCTAATTTCCATGTCCAATTATTAGATTTATCTTGTATAATAATTTGAATTGAGAACTAAGTACTTTATTGTTGTGTGAACTATAACGAGCTGTAAAACTATTTTCCTATCTGTCGTGCCTGCGACTTTAGCCATCTTTCCTCCTATTTTTAAAATAAATTACATTAAGTTAAAAGAGTATTAATAACTCTATATACTTCCAAGTCGAATGAGAGCGTCCGGTCTGCACAAAGTGCAAAGGGCAACTGATAAAAATCCGACGACTGACGAAAACACGAAGTTTGCCGAGGGACATTAAGAAAATAGAAATACTGTAGTTGTAAGTTACTTCATAAGCTTTTAACCAATATGAAGTGCTTTGCATGGTAATTTGAGTATGTACAAGTGTGGACTACATACGCGGGTATAAAATAATGCAAGATAAGTACAGTCACAGTCGATCTATACTCTAAGAATCTCACCGTGAAAATTTATGTGAAGTGAGCTATCAATAGTGTCAATCCCTAGCATCAAGAGGAATGACAGCTCACTTCACCTAAGTTCACACAATTTTTTTTAAGCTATTGCATAGCTTTTATCGCGGGCTTTGAGCGCGGCGACCGAATCAAGAAATTCCGTAACGAAAAAAACCTAACACCCCCCACTCCGCCTGCCATGTAATGACGGTTCCCATGACAACGTGATGTTGTCATGGGAACGTAATTTTTGTTTTATGTCATCACGTCATCATCTCAAGTGTAGCGTTGATAAATAGGAAGTATGGAGGTTACAAATGCTATGCAATAGCTTTACCGCGGCAGTCACCGAGTGCCACACGTTTTTTTTTTTACTACTTTTTATCACTGTTATAACCTCGTAACATGTTAAATTCTAGATCCCATAAACCCGGCAACCCTATTTCACTCTCGAAGCCAGATGACTGTAAATATTTCAACAAAACGACTACAGTTAAAAGTTCGCCGGTGTCTTTTTAAAATTTAAAATACTCCGCCTCATTTTTATTTTCGACGGACAGATTCCGTGAGGTAAATAGTTGAGACGTCTCCCTGGGTGTATTTTCAGCGCAAAATTTATGCATGTTAGGCTGTGGTGCGATAGCAAGCGACTGATAGCAAGGCTTTTTGAAGAAAAAAGATAAATGTGAATAACTGTGGGCAATTTTCTCGCGGAATTTTTGAAGCACTAGCTAGAAGATGTCTGATTTTATTTTATATTATTAGTCAGGTTATGTAACTACCACTCTTGACTCAGTCTCATGATTACAATTGTGGTCATTCAATGCAAGCCTAGCATACACTCAACTAGGTAGTAAGGTACCCATGGTTAAACTGCAGCTGCTTTCTTTTTCTAACAGTTTTCCTACTTTTTCTAAGGTTTCTTACAACCAATTTAAAAAATGCTTGCTTTTAATAATGATAACCGCTATTTGTACCGCTTCTCGCCTTCTGTCAGACCAAGTTCTACATGCATTTCACAAAGTATCTTTTATCGTCCTAAAATTATGAAAGGGACGGGCGTGTTATTCCTTTTTCGACTACAGGACACTTCGCCATGCTCCTTTATAATTTCCGAGCAATGGAGTACCAAACCGTCCTCGTCTACTTATGCACTATTCTTCTTCAAAACCAGCCGTTTTTCTGGTTATTTTAATACTGCTAATACGGTTTAAGGAGCTTGACATACCACGGCAGCATTTCATTTAAATAGGCAGTGGTGAAGGATGGGCGTTTTGGCGGACTGTCTTATGTGATTTGACGTTCGAAATGTGCTGATTCTCAGCCGAGTTTGAATAAATAACTTATTATTTTGAATATATACAAAATTGAAGGTGGAGATTGGTGGTGATGGGTGGAGGCCTGGAGACTGGATTTGTGGGCCGGTTGATAGCAGTAGACTCGTTGTCCTTTACATGGGACTTAAACATATCTGGCGAAATGTGCGTGTACTTTAGGTAAGTACACCTTTGTCTAAACCTTCAGGGAAAACTGGCATGATTTTATGTGACGTCAAATGAAGGTGCAGTACTTCGATGCAGTATTGAAATTTAAACAAAAGCACATCGACCACTTCGAACCGCAACGCACTGCGCCAAATAATAATATAGGCAGTGGAATGTAAACGTAAAATAAAGTTTTGGTTATGGTGAACTAAAACCAATACTTTATAGATACTATCATTGTCTGTCATGTATATGGCTGAGTATCCTAAACATCTCTACCAGCTATTTCCAATAAAGACTACACTAAAAATACCTGTTCCGAAGTATCGATAGTGTTGTTCACTTTGTGGAGAACACTTTCATCACAGCACTGTGAGCCGCAAATTTCACGCATTCCACTATTTATACATTACGTCAGAATCGGTGGACTACTTGGAATTAAAAAAGTGTGGACTGTTTCATAAAAATTCCTTTAAAAAGTATTTTGTGTTGAAAATGGAGACACATACTTTACTTGATTAGATAATGGTCTTAGCTATTCGCTTCCTACTATAAATCTCTACAGATTTCATTACAGTTACGACTTAGTTAATCTCAAAGGACCTAGAAAGAAAGAAAGAAAAACATTTATTTGGATACAGTTCGTGAAACACAAAACACAAATAACACAGTGAAAATAAAAAATAATGTTTTAAAAACAATAGTGTGTGCCTCACGGCTGCGCCAAAAAGGTTCATTTCAGCATTAATGCCAGACAGATACTGTCTGACGCTGGTTTTCTAATGAACCCTTGAAGAACAAGTGACGGAGAGTACAAACAGTTTCAACATACCTAAAACATAATTTGTATACTTAAAAAACTAAAGCAGAATGTTAAAACAATTTCACATACAAAACCTACCTACATCCCAGGCTGTAAAACAAAAACCCTTAACCACAAAACTAACAAATAAACTGTCATCTAGAAACCAATTCAACACTTTACGACATTCCTCTCCACGCTCCTTATCCGTCATTCGGTTAATCCAAGCAAATCCTCAACTACAAAGAGCGGTACACTCAAAGGCCGTCGATACGAAAAATCCCGAGTTATAAAGATTTACTATTACTGCAGGGATGGATAATAATGGAATTTCAATCAGTTGTGGCGAACGCGGGGGTGAGGTGGGAAGGGCCCGGGAGGTTATTGCTGATTGGCTAAAATGTAGCTTTGACTTTTGGGCCTGAAAGTTGGAGTTTTGATTAGTAATATCGAATTCGGAACAATAGCTTGTAATGAAGATGGATTTGGTAGTTCGATTGTTGGAAATAGGGGAATAGTTTGCATAATCTTTCATTGTTTCTGTAGCAAAATTTTCAGGTGTCAATAATGTCATTATCATCATTTCAGCCGAAAGACGTCCACAGCTGGACATAGGCCTCCCCCAAGCACCGCCACTTCAACCGATTCTGTGCTTTCCGCATCCAGCGGATTCCTGCGGCCTTCACAAGGTCATCGGTCCATCTTGTGGGAGGCCTTCCAACGCTACGTCTTCCAGTACGTGGTCGCCACTCCAGAACCTTTCGACCCCATCGGCCATCCGTTCTGCGAGCAATGTGCCCTGCCCATTGCCACTTAAGTTTGGCAATTCTTCGGGCTATGTCGGTTACCTTGGTTCTCCTGCGGATCTCTTCATTTCTGATTCGATCACGTAGGGAAACTCCAAGCATAGCCCTCTCCATTGCCCTTTGTAATAATGTGCTTTAAAAAAATTAGATTTAAGTACCTATTGTTGTATTTTAGGAAAGAATAAACCCCGGTCAAGTTTTGGATTGTTTTGCCTAAAACTCGCGAGCCCTTGAAAGACTTGTATTAGGTATCTTTGAAGAGTAAGGTCAGATTACATACTCATACAGAAACTCATGAGAGGAGCTCGTGGCTAAGTAATAACAGCCGCATGGGCCGAACCATCAGGTTAAGCTACACATGCCGAGGTTGGTCCGAGGATGGGTGACCATTTTCACATACCGAGACTCCTCCGTGCCTCAGAAAGCACGTTAAGCCATTGGTTTCGACTGTCATTCGTGTATCTTTGACAGTTGTTACGGGTCGTCAGAAGCCCAAAAGTCTGACAACCAGTCCTACCAAGAGGTATTGTATTACCCAGTTACTGGGTTGTGGACGTCAGATAAGCAATCACTCCATGTAAAATACTGGTATTTAGTTGCATTCAGTTAGACTGGAAGCGGACCCCAACATAGTTGGGAAAAGGCTAGACAGATTTACATATACAATGCCACCCATGGATATGTGACCGCCCGTATTTTCTAAATATTATAAAAAATTATTATCGAAAATTAACTGGTCTATTAAAGGTCTATCTTTTTTTTTTTCAAAATCCTCCTATGATTTTATGTTCTTACTTACACTTGTGTTTTTTTAATAAATACTTACTGATTTTTTTTTTAAATGTCTTCACCTCCATTTTTTAGGGTTCCGTTAAAAAACGGAACCCTTATAGATTCGTCATGTCTATCTGTCTGTCTGTCTGTCCGTCCGTATGTCACAGCCACTTTTTTCCGAAACTATAAGAGCTATGCTGTTGAAATTTGGTAAGTAGATGTATTCTGTGAACCGCATTAAGATTTTCACACAAAAATAGAAAAAAAACAAATAATTTTGGAGTTCCCCATACTTAGAACTGAAACTCAAAATTTATTTTTTCATCAATCCCATACGTGTGGGGTATCTATGGATAGGTCTTCAAAAATGATATTGAGGTTTCTAATATCATTTTTTTCTAAACTGAATAGTTTGTGCGAGAGACACTTCCAAAGTGGTAAAATGTGTGTCCCCCCCCCTGTAACTTCTGAAATAAGAGAATGATAAAACTAAAAAAAAATATAATGTACATTACTATGTAAACTTCCACCGAAAATTGGTTTGAACGAGATCTAGCAAGTAGTTTTTTTTTAATACGTCATAAATCGTAAACTTATCGTTACTTGCTGCTACGGAACCCTTCATGGGCGAGTACGACTCGCACTTGGCCGCTTTTTTTTTCATAATCGAAACAGAATCCAAATTGAGCCAATAACATCGGAAATATGGCAAAAGCTACGCAAAAAATAAAAAATTAATAAAAAACGCGTGGCTCTCGGGGACTGCCGCGGTAAAGCTATTGCATAGCATTTGTAACCTCCATACTTCCTATTTATCAACGCTACACTTGGGATGATGACGTGATGACATAAAACAAAAATTACGTTCCCATGACAACATCACGTAATGGGAACCGTCATTACATGGTAGGCGGAGTGGGGGGTGTTAGGTTTTTCATTATGGAATTTCTTGATTCGGTCGCCGCGCTCAAAGCCCGCGATAAAAGCTATGCAATAGCTTAAAATAATAACATGAAAAATATGCAGCAAAAACCGAAAGCCTTACATGCCAGTATGCAGTAAGTACACCAACTGTAATTTTTCCCTACAGATAATATTAAGCCTATTATTTAAGGTAGTATATTCCCCTCACTTTATTGAATCGTAATTAAATCATCATAATCAACGTTCTCGGGAAAATCATAAAGATATAATGTAAATCAGAGCCCTGATGACTACTCCCCCTGAACACAAGAATGCTATTTAAACTTTTTTATGTCTCATTTGGTATAGGAAAGGTGGCCACCAACTTTCTTATTAAAGTATTAAGGTCTGACGTCAGTTGGAGTAGGGTCACCACGTTTGAAGAAAATTTTGGTGACAATGCGGTTTTGAATATAAAAGAAATGGATAAGTTCATGTATTCTTACGGGTACAGTATGAAGAAAAAAGAAATATATGTACAGATGAAAAGTGACTACCCCTACTTCGCTTGAATGAAATGCACTGATGTGGCGATATGTCAAAACATCAGATTTTGTGCTTTATCAAAATTAACTACTATTTTTTATACACATAAATCTTCCTGAATGAATTTTCTAAATTACTTATAGTGAAAACCGCATCAAAATTCATTGTGTACTTTAAAAGAACCGGTCGCTTTTTGTATATTTATTTTCAGAAGAACTAGTCGCTTTTTGTATACTATTTTTAGAAGAACCAGTCGCTTTTTGTTAACATTTTTTTTATAAAGATGGAGTGTAAATAGTTTATTGCATCAAAGATCCCCATGAATGAATTTAGAACTTAAACAAAGATCTCAAATGATAATGTAGTGTATTTATTATTAAATTTATTTGCGCATCTGATAATAAGTTAACAATTTTCAAACAGCTTTCACAGTAGAATACACAGTTTGATGCTGTTTCCATAAAGTATTATGTACACGGGCACATCACGACATTATTTTAAATATTGATACCAAGCAGCACCAAGCTTTCTAGAAAGGCAACCGTTCCCATATTACACGTTTTAGTACCTCACTATACATACTTTTAATAACCATGAAACCTAATGCACAAACCCAGTGCACTATAAAATTATCACGCCGTAAATCCACATAAAACTATGTCTCGTTTCAAAGTATGTGCATGGTATAGTGTAGATAGTTTCTATAATATTTTTCCTTACTCTGATCACAATGGATTATGGAAGCCATTGAAGAATTTTCAATATACTCGTTGATGCCTGGATGCCTGCGATGTCACTGGCTTGTGTCTTGTCTTCTTGTATTCATATTAAGATTTTTTTTTGTGTTTTGGATTATAAATATTGTACCCAAGCAATGTGCTGCTTTTTTTCTTTTTTACCATAGTTTAACTAGTCTCTAATAATGCCTTATATCATGAAGTCATCGTTAAATTATGCACAATACACTTTTTAAACGGTTGGTAGGCCTTTGACTTCAAACATAGCGTGAAATATTTTCAAGAGACTGCCTCATTGGTCTAGTGGTCGCAAGCGCTACTCCTGAGTATGAGGTCCTGGGTTCAATTCCCGGGTCGGGCAAAGTGTTATTGGGTTTTTCCATCTGGAATTTCTCAGTAGCAGCCCGGAGTCTGGATTTGTGCCCGGTTGATGGCAATAGGCTCGCCCCCTATTACATGGGACTTAAACATAACTGGCGAAATGTGGGTGTACTATAGGTGCACCTCTGCCTAACTCTTCGGGGATTACAGGCGTGATGTTACGTTATGTGTTATTTTCAAGAGCCGATATTCTCAAATACCTATTACATGTAACAATTTAAATATTAAAGACAAAAAAGTATGTACGAAAAGGACCATTATCTCATCTTCCACAAAACACATAGCACCTTGTTTTTCCTGAATGGTATTCATTCCCGTCACCACAGATATAACAATATATTCATTTGTGTGTTCGTTCAGGAGATTAATCAAAAAGTTGTCACAAACATTTTACGGGAGAAAAAGGGACATTCTTTTATCCATTGTCTTCGTAATTTTGGTGATAGCAACCCTGCAACTTAAATATTCCATTAGGGATGCGACGCTGAGGATAAATTATTCGTTCTGAGTGAGAATTAGGTGAATGCCATTCAGTGGTGATTAAACTTCCCTTTTTTAAAGTCGGATATTTGTCAAGATGAGATGCTTAATTGTATTTATGGATATTTATGAGTATTCTTCTAGCTTTGTGAAATAACGTGAAAAGTGTGACCACACTTATTGCAGACCATTGCTGCATTGGCGGGACAACATGAATTATATTATTGTTTAGTGTAGGAAAACATTTTAAATTAAATAATTATAAATACCATGCAACGTGCTACCGGGATAAAAGTATGTGTATACTGTGTGTTAATCCAGATTATAAACTATCTGTGCGCCAAATTTCATCCAAATCTGTTCAGTAGTTTTTGCGTGAAAGAGTAACAAACATCCTCACAAACTTTCGCGTTTATAATATAATAATTTTACATAGGTATATTATATTATTTATATTATATTAATAAATATTATATTACATAGTACGATAGTAGGGTAATGATTTCCAGTTCTTATATTAAGAAATGATCACAACTTGAATTTCTAAACAAAAACGATACAAATTCACCTCGTCAACAAAATCCTCGAATTCTCTAAAATAAAGCACTAAACAGCAAAGCTCACTAAACCGGTTACCCAAAACGCAAAATAGTACGTTAGAAACCCATTAAGAAATAACCACAAGCATCTCGTATGCTGAAGGGGGGAATCACAGGATAATGTCATTCGAGTTCGGTTTCAATACACCTGCCGCGTAAAGGTTCCGTTTGTCGATCGTTATTTTGTGAATACTCGATATAATGTCATGCGAATGGCTGTGACATTTTAGTGGAGGGTGCAGTTTGGAATGTCAATATGTGTTTAAGGATTTAAGGAAATTGTCTTTTGTTATGTCCTAGAAAATGATATCTGTCTACACTTTGGATCGTGACATTTTTTTCAAAATGTATTCTAGGAATACCTGCAATTGGACAGGTTTTAAAGTAAAGTTAAGGGGTCACTGAAACTTGTTTACCTACTTATTTATTTAGATTAACTATATATACCTACACTACAGAAATTACAGTAAGCAACGGAAAATAAGAACTAATTGTAACTATACTCCGTTTGAAATAAGATTAGACATTTAAACAAATCTTTTTTACAGTCCGTTCAACCGATTTTGACTTCTATTGCGTAGGCATAAGGATGGCATTAAAAGCAAAAAAAGTGGTTACAAACCAACTGTTTACTGCAGCTGCCATTTGTCATGCTATCAACGCAATAGAAGTCAAAATCGGTTGAACGGACTGTAAAAAAGGTTTAGTTAAATGTCTAATCTTATTTCAAATGGAGTATAGTAACTATTTGTTTTAGACTAGTTTGAACGTCATATTTTGGCAGGTCAGGTTTTGTAATTATTGTTATCGCATAGTACCTAAAGACTCGATACATAAGGCCCACATTCTATCGAGTGCCACCATAATACGACACCACTAACATATGCAGAGGGGCGACATTAGAAACTTCGTTGCTATTTATAAGATACGTTTTATCGTCATTTATAATTCAGGCAGAACATTTGTACGGTACGCGTTTTGAACTGTTTTGAACCGTCAAACTTTGACGAGACGTTCAAGTTTTTAATTGAAATGGTTCCGAAAACGGTTTTGTAATTTAATTTGGTGGAGGATATTGGTATTTGAATAAGTTGCCACAGTGGGGCGATTATTGACAATTTTAATTCGGATTTCATTATGAAAACGTTTAAACTTCGCCATAGTAATCTACAATGATATTGCTTTATTTGGTCTCCTTGTCAGTCCATAATATCAGATTGTATTAGTTTGAGAAATAAAAAATTGTTTGTAAGTAATAATATCACCAAATACTACATAGATATCACATTGCCTGAACCACCACGTGAACTCATAGAATATCTTAATATATATAAATTACGTGTCACGTTGTTTGTCCGCGATGGACTCCTAAACTACTAAACCGATTTTAATCAAATTTGCACACCGTGTGCAGTTTGATCCAACTTGAAAGATAGGATAGCTTACATCTTAATTTAGGAAAAAAAAAAGATATGAAGAAAAATTATGTTTTTATAAATTATGGTAGGGTAGGTAGGGTAGGTAGGGCAGGTAGGGCAGGTAGGGCAGGTAGGGCAGGTAGGGCAGGTAGGGCAGGTAGGGCAGGTAGGGCAGGTAGGGCAGGTAGGGCAGGTAGGGCAGGTAGGGCAGGTAGGGCAGGTAGGGCAGGTAGGGCAGGTAAGGCAGGTAGGGTAGTAAGTGATAAAGATGGTCCACCCCAAACATTTATATGGCAAAACAACGTTTGCAGGGTCAGCTAGTATACCTATATAATATGAAATCAACAATTTTAACAGATAAAATTTATAAAACCCCGACACAAACATTTCCTCATTTCTCTTTCCTACTCCGTCAGCAGACCCTGTTCACTCTATCTATAACCTATTCATTGAGACCATTCCATTGAGCCCAAACACGATACCTGTGCTGTAAGTTGGTAAGGGAATTGGGTATCCTGCAAATTCCAGGTAATGCAGCATCAGATCAAAGTTTCTATGTTCTTCTAATATCATTGAAGTAACAGAATACCAAATTTAAAATTCATCAGACCTGTGCAAGATACTCACATCCATTCATCAACTAGAAAAGAGCCGATAATCTTCAAAAGGCTGAACTGATTTTGATAAAACATATCTAAGAACCATAGCTAGAAAACTTGCTTTCAAATAAAAAAGATCGCATTCAAATCGGTTCACCCGTTTAAGAGCTACGGTGCCACAGACAGACACACATACATAGCGGTTAAACTTATAACACCTCTCTTTTTGCGTCGGGGGTTAAAAATATAGGACGTAACAAAAAAATACTAAGTTCATTGACCTACTTCCCTTTGATGGACGTTCACATTCACAACTGACCTTTCCATATACCCATCATAAAAAACTTTTAGATACAATCTGCCCTCGGTCAGTCCACTTGAAAAAACGGCCTGAAAAACATGTCTTCAGAATGTCGAACAAAACCACGATATACAAGCGCACATAATAAATACGTGTGAACCCGCTCCACCTGGCTCGTGGCCAACTGAAACTCCTGAAAATTTCAGCGCACAGCCGAAGGAAACCTTAAACTTTTACAGTGACCTAGAACAAGTTTCAGCTTGTCTTATTTTTAAAGGCTGAATGTTATGAATAAATTATTTGGAGGAAGGTGTGTTCAGTTTTATGTGCAGTGGGTTTATTATCTTGTGTTAAGTAATACGTCTTTTTTACCTTTTTTCAAGGGAAAAAAGGTATAAATGCCTAAAGAAGGAGGGAAGTGGAGAGTTATTCAGATCCCTACCGACTTACCACACAAGTAGTAAGCGCTTCAGTAGGCCCAGCACGAACGTGTAAAGTAAACATACCGTAAATTTGATCCGTTTTTCAATCTATACAAAATACATACATACATACAAATAAATAAAATTTAAGTGTCTGTTTGTAATGACAAAATAACAGCTTTTTATTAAATGCATAATTATGAAAGTAGGTATATACGGTACTTATAACAATTTATTTAAATTTTTGTCTGTCTGCCTATTTGTTCAGGTTAGTCTCCGAAATGGCTAGACCGATTTGGCGGAGCTGTCACTAGCAGATAGCCGATGGTATGAGAAATAACTTAGAGTACTTTTGTTTTAGAAATACAATTAGGGTCCACGCGGGCAAAGCCACGGGCAGCAACTAGTCCCAATTATAAGACTGCCAGTCCACTAGAGCGGAGCGAGGCAGCGGAGCGGAGAAATGTGCCAATACTAATCAATAAGAGCGGAGCTCTGAAGCGGAGTTTAGATTATATTGGTTAATATTGGCACATTTCTCCGCTCCGCTGGCCGCTCCAGTGGACAGGCAGTCTACGTCAGCATTTTGGTTTTAAATGCGACAAGCATAATTAGCTAGCTAACTCATTATATAAATAAAATCTTCAAACTAAATAAATATTATGAGCCAAACGAGTATCTTCGATGGAACCTTCCTGCGTACCGATCCACTAACCCCAAGTATTTCCTCAGTATATTTTTGGGTTATAACCAAAAGTATAATAATGATATTAGTAAATAATTGAGGATCTGGCCGCTATGTTGTTTTTATCACTTTTTATCACCAAACGACAAAATTAATTTGATACGTCACAAATACAGAAACAAAAACACTAAACAGTTTTCATTCCCAGTACAAACCCATACAATATGCATTCAGTTACAAAGATCCTATTAAAAACCTCACAAAGGCATATTAACTTGCACATAAACAGTCCAATAGTATTGAGAACGTTCTACAAAACGAAAGTCGCCCACAGTGTTCAGTTCTTGACATTTCCAATACTATTTTAAATAGCCACTTTTTCTCAAAGTCGATAAACCCAGAACTGTTGCAACTGGTCTGAAGAACGAACTCGCTTGCACGAGTATGTATTTCTGGCAATCTGCCAACATTACAGGGGGCTTTAAAGAAGTCCAAGTTAACTTGCCGAGGTATAACTTGTGAATTTTGTTTCGTATTTATTTTGTTTTCTGCTTTTGTAATGGTTGAAATTTTGCCGCAAACGGTGTGGTTTTCAGTTTAGTTTTGGAAAGCGCTTGTGAGTGTATAAAGCACTTGTGAATATCTATGAAGAACTAAGAAGGCATAATGAAACAAGTACAATTACAACAATTAAAATTTAAAAAACTCCTGACAAACATTTCCTCATTTCTCTTTCCTACTCCATCACCAGACCCTGTTCACTCTATCTATAAAACCCTGTTCACCATCTATCTATAACCTATTCATTGAGACCATTCCAATGAGCCCAAACACGTATGATACCTGTGCTGTAAGTTGGTAAGGGAGTTGGATATCCTGCAAATTCCAAGTGACGTGAAGTCTGTCGCCTCAGTTCAAGATTACTATGTTCTTCCAATATCATTGAAGACAGAATACTAAATTTCAAATCGATCAGACCTGTGCAAGATACTCACATCCATTCATCAACTAGAAAAGAGCTGATAATCTTCAAACGGCAGAACCGATTTTGATAAAACAATTCTAAGAACCATCGCTTGAAAACCTGCATTCAAATCGATTCACTCGTTTAAGAGCTACGGTGCCACAGACAGACAAACACACATAGCGGTCAAACTTATAACATCCCTGATTTTGCGTTTAAGGTTAATAAAATGAAATTGTTTAGTCTGTAAATAGGATATCAGAATCACTTTACAGGCCTTAACAAAAAAACAGTGGCACTCCGGGAGTGCCGACAGAAGTGGAAACTTGAACACGCCTTGTTGGAAGAAAAATACTTGCATAGAACATTGGTCCGTAATCTTATCTAAATAAAAAGCACAATCACGTTTACAAAAAAAATACTTCCAAAACCTTTAATGTAAAAACGCTTGCATAGAACATTGATCCGTAACGTAATATAAATAAAGTGCACAATCGCGTTTACAAAAATGAGGTGTCGGTAACGGTGTCCCGAGTTCAATTGTTTTTTCGCATCTCAAAAGTACCCAACGCGCCTAAAGAAGATTTCACTTAAAAAAAAAATGAATTTCGACATTTCCTATCCTACCCCTGAGAAGAAGTGGTGAAACAAACACAGGGGTCAATAAGGTCATAGGGACCTCGTTTATGGTTTTAAGACTGCCAATAAGTATTTATGTTAAGTAACTGGATACAGAAGCTCATGAATAAAGCAACCCTAAACCGGTGGGTTTTGAAGGACTACAAAAGTTTAGCTGCAGCAGTGGACGGTTTGCGTCAAATTTATCAATGTTAATAGATATTTTATAGGTTTAAAATCAATGTAATAATCACTTCACAAAGCGAAACCTAATCGAACAACAATAGCAGTAATCCTAGCCATGTGAAGTCAAACGTTAGCCCGTATATCTCGGACACAATGGACGTTGTCGTGGATCGAATCTTGTCCGGCACGATGGTTGGCTATCTGCCAACTCGAACAATTATCGCGTCGTCAATGATTTTACTAATTGGATTGGTAATACTTGAAGTTTTGGTGTGCAATAGTTGTTAAAGATTTAGGGGTCTCGCGCACTAGATGGCTTCGACCACGACCAGTCCGCAAGCCCGCACCTACAATGGCTGGGAATCGGCCTGCCATTCCCGATGCCCAGGGCATCTCTTGTGGCGGGCGGTTAGGGATGTGAGGGCGCGAAATTTCGCCTCCTCCTTCGCGTGCATTATTGTTTCGCAAAAGGAGGTAATTTCGACACCCTTGGACTGAAATGTCATTGCATTAGGTACTACTAAGAAGAAACTGAAGAATAAACCAGATAGCGGAATCCAACTGAGTACCATAGACGTATACATACACAAGTTCTAACATGCATTATAGAAGACCATGATCGGAACCAGGCCATGGTAAACGCAACGGGCATGACCACCTACTAAGCAAAACTAATATAGTGCTCAATATAATCAGCAAGTTGCAGTTTTCAATTAAGTATCGGTTACAATAGCAACAAATTCACATGTTAACAGACAAGTAGATGTTTTTGCTTTTCCTCTTGACCTCATACCTTAATCGCCCTTCAAGAAACCCACGTAAGGGATGAGGATATCTTTTTTTCGTCGAGAACAACTTAACCTTTACCCCAATCAATTACAACAAGAACAAAACAAAACGACATCTGAACAAGTCCTTAATCTCTAGGTTCCATTTCAATTAGCCGGTTCTCGTAATAAGCAGTTTCAATATCCAAAGTTCTTCAAAGGCCGGAAACAAATAGGTTGGCTTCTCAAAATCCCATCTTTAATTACATGGAAATCAGGTGGCAGGTAAATTAACCGCCCCCACCTGGGCCCCGCTGATAACACCTCGATATTTTATGCGTTTACTGCTCTAAAGAAAATGGAAGGATCTTTTATTTGCACAAGACTTGTATGCATAGTTTACACGAGTTTAGTACCTAACTAACGCTTGCTAAGTTGCTTGCTAAATTAGTGCTTGTGCCTAGTAATAGTGAAAATTTCAGTATGAATAGAATTCAATCCAATTTACTTATGGACACGGTTACTCAATAAAATGACAAACACTACACAAGTTCGTGTATTTCGGCATTAAGGACGTACATTTTACCAGACAGATTTTAACAAATTTAGTTGTGTTTAGTCGTTATGGAAGGTGATTTTGTGTTTAAGTACCTAGTTAGCTAATAATTTTATGTTGTGATGTGTCGTCGAGGTCAGCCTTCATTAGATAAAGCTGGAATAATGTTGGTATAAATAGCACTGTTAAGTAGTCAAATAGCTCATAAGTTCATCTTCTCAACAATGGTTATCACTACTTAATTAGTCTAAAAAAACTGGCCAAGCCAAGTGTGCGTCGGATTCGCACACGAAGGGTTACGATCGAGAAAAAAAACACCGATAAAACACGTTTCTACTACACATTATTTTATTTTTATTAGTTGTTTTTATAGCGGCAATAGAGATACACAATCTGTGAAAATTTCAACTGTCTACCTATGACGGTTCATGAAATACAGCCCGCTGATAGACAGACGGACGGACAACGGAGTCTAAGTAATAGGGTTCCATTCATAAAATTAATACTAATATTTTTTTGGAAATAGACGTAAGTGCCCTATTTTGGAAACTGGGTTCTAAAACATGAAGTGAATGAAATGAAATGAAATTATGAAGTTTTATTTTTAAGTAGATTATATATACACCCCAATTCTGATTGAATATCTGATTTATTCCAATTAAAAAGCCAAAAATAAAGTACACTTCCTTATCTCTTCCAGCATTTCAACATCTATTTACTCAGCGGTTACCCAATTGGTAAGAATTGTTAATTACTAAATTAAACGAACTTACCTAAGTGAAGTTCTATTGTAATTATACGAAGTGCTTAGTCCTCGATACTTATCCTGATTTACTATGTAGTCCCACTATATTCCATCGTGTACACGCGAATATTCAGAGAATAAAATCCTGCAAAAAGAAACTTTTATGCTGGCAACTATATTCAGCTTATGTCATTCTATTTAGAGTAATCTGCAATGAAAGAATTAAAATTAACAGACAGTAATTCCCCAACTTCAATCCCAGGGTTAAAAGAAACAAACCATGGTATTGTTTAGGGCTTGGGAGGGAACATAGTATCGAGGACTAAGCACTTCGTATAATTACAATAGAACTTCACTTAGGTAAGTTCGTTTAATTTAGTAATTATACTCATGCTTAGTCCTCGATACTTATCCTGATTTACTATGTAGATGTTTAGAGATGAAGTTGGATATTACAAACATGTTTGACATTATTGAACAATAAAACATTCAAATAACATAAAATCAACCTTTTATTGTAACTGAAAAATCTTTTCAACATTTTAAGACTAAGTCTTAATTCTCATCTAATTTTAATTATCAACTAAGTATTCAATATATTCTTTTGGCTTATTATTAATTTATGACAAAGTCATATCAGTCTCAACATTACAAACAGTCTTGGCAAAGAGATATTTATCATTTTCTCCAATTAAAGGTCTATTATAGTGATTTGCAAAAACTTTAGATCCTATAGACCAACCAGCTGTTTTAAAAATAGTGTCTACTGTCACACCTTCTCTACTCGCCATTGAAGTGGAAGCATGACGTGTCGAGTGAGGAGTAAATTTTTTGATATCTATGCCACTGTCCATCATTGTTTGTTTAATCCAGCGACTAATTGTTTGGTTACCAACATAATTATGGGGCTTTTTAAAACTAATCAATAATTTTTCTGTATTACCTAACTCTGGTTTTCTTAATTTGTGTGTATAATTTATATAATATTGCAAAGTAATCACCGGACAAATTTCAGGTTTCATATGAAAGTAGGGTAACATAATACTTGTTTGCTGTTTTCCTGGCTTAGATGTTTTTAACAAGTCAGTGATTTTTATGTTAACACCTGAATCAATAAATTGAATATTACTAAGTCTAATTACAGATAAGGTTTGTATTCTTTGGGCACTAGTAAGAGCTAAAAGAATTACCAACTTTTTGGTTACTTTATCAAGAGATAATTCTTGTAATGGGTACCATCTTTCTATAAAATTCAGTACCATTGATGGATCCCACGTTTCATTATATTTAGGGCGACTTGGTCGTAATTTGAATATACCTTTAAAGAACCTCTTAATTTGAGGATCCTTCCCTACATCAGAATTAATGATCAATGACAATGCCGATCTATTGCTGTTGAGTGAAGTATATGAACTGCCATTGTTGAATTGCTGTGTAAGAAACTCTAATATTTTAGTGATTGAAAAATCATGAATATTTTTGCCATTACAAAAAATCCACCACTTATGTAGTGCTACTGAATACTGTTTAACAGTGTTATCGGATAAAGAAGATATCATGACCTTAATGGTGTCATCTGGTATCATTTGTTTCTTAAAGGCTTCCCTGATAATATGCACGCCCCCAGGGAAAGGCTGCAGTGCAGAGGATGCAGTATTCTGGAAGGTGACAACAATAATTGATTTGATGGTTTGAACACTTTAATTTGTGATATGACCATGGAACTAATAAATGGGTACCAAGGTTGTGATGGCCACATAGGAAAAACTAAGATGCCAAACGCCTGATCATCTTTAATTTTCTGAATCGTTTTTGAAATTAATGCAAATGGTGGAAATGCATAAAATAATGGGTAATTTTTCCAATTTACTGTAAATGCATCTATGTTTTCTGCAAGTGGATCCCTATGCCAGGACAGATATCTAACACACTTAGTATTAGCTCTAGTAGCAAACAGATCAATGGAAGGATTTCCAAAAGATCTCACTACTTCCTGGAATGCTGCAGGAGCCAGTTCCCACTCACAATCAATGTTTTTATTTCTAGACTCGAGATCAGCTTCTATGTTATCTTTAGATTTTACATAAGATGCAAATATCCAAATTTTTCGGGCTTCACACCACTGCCATATGTCCCGAGCCAGGCAATTAAGGTTATTAAATTGAATACCACCCATTCTATTAATGTAAGCTATGGCTGTAGTATTATCTATACGTAATAAAATTTGGCATGTATTTAAATCTTTGGCAAAACATTGTAGACCAAGAAAAGCTGCTAAAAGTTCCAAATAGTTTATATGATTTTCCTTGTCTTCTTCTGTCCAAAACCCATTTGCTACCTGACCATCACAAAATATTCCCCAACCAGAGCGAGATGCATCTGAATAAATTTCAATTTCAAATTGACAATTCTTTATAGGGTTTTTAGCAGTTTTTATACATTTATGCCACCATTGTAAATCTCTTTTACACTCCCTATTTATGCTCATAATTGAATCAAAATCATTATTTTGTTTAACTAACTCAGCACATTTTTGTTTCTCCAAAATTTTCGTGTATAAAAAACCATAACTCACAGCTGGACAACAAGCTGTTAAGGTTCCAATGAGTTGTGCAAAGTGTCTTATAGAACAACAACTATTATTTAAATACTTTTTAAGTAATAAATGAATTGAAAATCTCTTTTTATCTGTCACAGACAAGGTCATATTCTTTGTATTAATCACAAATCCTAAGTACTCCGCAACTTGTTTAGGTTGGAGATTACTTTTATCCTTATTTATATAAAAACCAAGGCACTCTAAAAGTGTGACTGTATTACTACAGTTTTCGAAACATTCTTTGTAAGATTCTCCAATACAAATAATATCATCAAGATAAATCACAGATTTAAATCCCCTGCTACGTAGATATGCTATTACTGGTTTTAATATTTTAGTAAAAGTCAGCGGGGCAGTACACAAACCAAAGCACAAACAATTGAATTCGTAAATATTGTTTTTAAAATAAAACCTCAAATATTTTTTGTCTTCATTGTTCACTGGTATCAAAAAATAGGCATCTTTTAGATCAATTGTGCACATGTAATCATTTTTAGAAATGAGTTTACATAAAGTCCTTATGTCTTCCATTTTAAAATGTTCTGTATGGATAAATTTATTCAGACACTTTAGATTTAATATAAGTCTGGTACCTCCATTTTGTTTGGGTACGGTAAATATTTTAGATAGAAACTGTCCACTGACAGGTGCACACTTATTAATAACACTCAATTTCAACAACCTATTAATTTCTTTAGATATAATTATATTTTCAGACTCTGAAAATGTACAATTTTTTGGTGATATATGTTGAGTAGGAATTTCCTTAAAAGGAATTTTATATCCATCTAACCATGACAAGATAATTTTATCTTGTGTGATCTTTTGCCAACAAGAGTAAAAATACTTAAGACGACAAGCAAATGTCTTTACCTCTATGTTTGACGCACAGGTTTGTGACGGTACGTCTTGCCTGATGAGTTCCTCTGCTGTTGCTGTCTCCCCGTGGTCCGTGGTTGATACCTGCCCCCCCTCCCCTGCTTGGCTCGACTCGAGTGTGGGGGGGCATTGAAGTTTTCCTTATTTTTGTAATAATTATAAGCAGATTGCTTAGGTTGCACAGTTTTACGTATGAAATTGGATTTCTTAAGTATAATTGGGGCTGCCTTTTTGATTGCATTTGCTGACTTAACGTTTTCATTAAATTTTTCACCAAACAGGAAACTGTCCCGTTTTGCAGTATCTGTTGTTTTAATAATGTTTTTGTCTAGATTAACTGCAACCAATTTCCTTCTAGTACAGGTATCATTATAATGTAAGTCACTTAATAATCTTGAAACATCTGTGAGAATTTCTATATTCTTAGTGTTTTGGTTGGTCGTTACTAAATTATTGACAACTGTTAATACTGCAGATAATGCAATGCCTAGTTGCTGTTGGCGGTCTTCCACCCTTTTGTCCCTTTCCTTGATTGGGTCGCTCAGCAGACCCTCCAATTCCAAGTTCAACTTCGGAGCATCCAATAATTGTAAATTTTTTGGAATTAAATATTTTTTACATAATTCTTCTTTAGCGTCTTTGGCAATTCCACTAGTCAAGATGTTTTCCACACGTTTTATAATTTCTGGATGAATGTCATCAGCATATGACTTCTCAGAGCTGGACGGGTTTCCCAAAGCCGATAGCACTGTGTCATCTAACTCCATTAAACCGTCATCTTTTAATTCTTGAGTATCTACAAGATACACATTAATCATTAGACTAACTAAGTCTGATGATACATGATAATTATGTGTAGAGGAGTTAATTATTTAAAAATTGTAATAATAATTTCTCACGAGAGAAAATAAATTACGTGCATATCCTAGAACTTCTAGAAATGCATTATATTATGTGCTTTTTGTCCTCAACTTGAGGTTTCGAGATTAATTCTCGAGGTCCTGTCGTAACACGAACTTCATGTTACATTTTTCGAGAAGCATGGACCGAGCACTAGTAACATGGCGGATAATATTAAACCTCTGCTGCTTTGCAATCCAAATCAATCATCGTCATCCGCTGAAATTATCCAATATTAACACATAATACATACCTGTATTTTGTCCCTCATTAACAATATTAAATGTCTTTTCTTGATCAGCCTGTAAAACCGATTCCAAAGAGGAGGCTGACGACGACCTTAGCCGACGTCGCACTCGAGCTCGCTTACGCAGTTTCTTTTCTATTTTCTTTAATTTCTTCCACAATTTGTCGTCTGGCATTGTAAATCGTCAATAATATATAAAATTATGAAGTTTTTAGAAGAAAATTCAATAATTTTCTTAAACTGACGTGCGTTACACGGCGCGAAAATAGTGAATGACATAAGCTGAATATAGTTGCCAGCATAAAAGTTTCTTTTTGCAGGATTTTATTCTCTGAATATTCGCGTGTACACGATGGAATATAGTGGGACTACATAGTAAATCAGGATAAGTATCGAGGACTAAGCATGAGTATAATTTTAAATTCAGTCGGAGCCGCCTCCTCGTAGAAACTCAATTACCGCTGAGCCTACGAAAATAAACACCGATCCAGGTATTTATAATGATACCAGCGCCATTTTATACGGCACTTTTGTAAAGAAGAAAGCTTTTTAGTTAGTATTCAAAGTTATACTCAGTAAGAAAATGGCTTCCCATTTTTGCTGCTGTAAACAAAATCACCCACATTCTTGGAAATGACGACGAAGGGTTATTAAATCTAGAGTAGATGGACGGTTTCTCACAAAAATCAACTTAATATTACAAATTCAAACCTACTCTATTAAGACGCAGATATATGCCAATGGCCTTGAGTGGTTAGCTTGCATGTTCTGTACTGAGTTCACGCAACGCAACCCGTCGTATGTCCAGCCAGTAATAGGACTCGCCCATCAAGGAGCGCTGTCCCAAATTAGACGCATTATTAATTTATGATTTTTAAAACAAAAGGTATTTTAATTATTCTAAAAGATAAATGATTAAATTATCTTTAAAATGGTGAAGGTTTTACGAAAACACACTTGATCATTTTTGCGTGATGTTCAGTTCTTATCCGCTTTAGATATAACTTTACAAATTAATTACAGTATTTAATATTAAAATAATCTAAAATATTCACAGATTAAGTTATTCAGAAAATGCTCTATTTTTTCCAGATCATTTACAGTACTCGTTTAGACGTGATTTTCAGTATAAAAACTTTTTATAAAAATACAACCGACTTCCAAACTACAAAGTGAAAAATAACTTTAATCTGTATTTTAGTTTTTTGCCACCGACTTCCGAAATTAAAGTTATTTTTCACTTTGTAGTTTGGAAGTCGGTTGTGTTTTTTGGAAAAAAGTTTTTTATTTTTACTTTTTAGTGGGTTGGTTTGTAATTTATCTAAGTTACAATAGCCTTATGTCAACTGCTCATCACCTTTTACAAAATATTGCCTTTCCCGATGCAGGGACTTTAATGTTGAGGAGTTCTCCAGGTACTTCACCAATTCATATGGTGTAGTGGACTACACCATATGAATTGTGACGAGCATCAATTGCTTACCAACCATATTAAAGTAATCGAATCGCAACCCGTGCAATACACATTATTGGGAAGTTCCGGTGGCTATTTGTGGCTATTTGTGTCCTTCTTCATCAGTTCCACTTTACCAAATGGTGTTTTCCGAGAGCAAATGCACGAATTACTATAAAAAATACCCAAATTGCTATATAATATTTGAAGAATTACCTCGATTTCTCCAAGATCCCATCATCAGATTGTGACCAAATGACAATGTGACCAAGTAGAGAGTATACCATTTAAAAAAAAAGATGTTTTTAAATCGGTCCAGCTGTCTTCGAGTGATCGGGGAACATACAAAAAAAAAGTTTCCGGCAAACTGAGAACCTCCTTCTTTTTTTGAATTCGGTTAGAAATCATTAAAAGTCGGTTATCGTCGCCTTAAAATATGTTGCATAGCTCACTCAAACTCTTTTCTCTTGTTCCCTTATTGTACGAAAGTAAATATTTTACCTAAATAAAGAAACCCAAAATCATAATTTTCGTTATCTACAATAACAATTTTATGGTGATTGCTGCATCTTTATAGGCCGGTCGTATTTTTATTATTCGACAATAAAATTATGAGTGAACGAACTGAATTGCACCCTACGTAGGCCGGATATAAAAAATATCAAGTACTTTGCAAATAAAAGTAAATCTTTGGAGTCCTTGAATGTAATGAAGACCGAATGCTTGGACCTTTACATTTGAATATACAGGATAATTGTTTATATTTCGGCAATCCGTTAAGGGGATGTAGGAGAGGTCATTTGCAACCAAATGACCTCTATGCGAATTTCAACAATTTTCGAGTATTTCAACATTTTATATTTTAAAATGTATGAAATCTTATATATAAAATTCTCGTGTCACAATGTTAGTTACCTTACTCCTCCGAAACGGCTTTACTGATTTTTACCAAATTTTATATGCATATTCAGTAGGTCTGAGAATCGGCTACTATCTATTTTTCATACCCCTAAGTGATAAGGGTTGTTCACCCCAAACAAATAATTGGCAAAACAACGTTTGCCGGGGTCAGCTAGTAAAAATATAAAATTTCAAATAACTCGAAAATTCTTGACATTTGAATAGGAGTCAAAAGGGGTCATTTGGTTTTGTTTAATAAATAAAATAACTTGGCAATCGCACGGCAAGATAATCACATAAGAATAATCTACTATTTTTAATAGTCCTAATTAAATAAAGCGCAGTGCTAATATTAAGTAGATTACAAAGTTACTTATGCAGTTCGTATATCTAGAAAACGGGACTGAAATTGCGGTACATTTTAATTTTTTCTTGTTTTATAGGCTAAATACTAATTGTGTTAAAAATTTGTGTGGCTGCTAGAAGTACCTTAGAATTTTGATGATCGGTGAGTCAGTATGTCAGTGACAAATTAAAGGAACTTTGACCTGCAATAGTTCTTAAACTACTCGTTCAAATTGAATGTAATTTGGGAATATACCTGGTTATACTCTCTTGGTCACTTAGAATTCATGCTTCTAGCTCTATCCACAACGAAGTTACAGGGGGTGGAAAATGTCTTAAATGGCTTTGAGAAAAGATGCTGTGCCTTTGGGTTTGTTTTGCTCGACCTTGGCGGGGGTACTGCCGTGCCCCCTGATAACAGTTATGGCATACATTGACAGGAAGGTTTACAAATATACAAGAGAAAAAAAAGAAATAATTATAAAAAAGTTTAAATTGACACTGCGTTATGTGGAGAGTGAGAGTGAAAGTGAGTGAGGACACACCTCTTATATTAGAGTGTGTGAGGTGTGTTTTGTGAAAATTAGTTCAAATATTCGATTTTACATCGGTTGCATTGCGGTAACATTGCTGCATTTGAAATCTATGACGATTCATAGATTTCAAATACAGCAAAGATAATGAAAGTTCTTGTCTGCGGGGAACTTATAAACGTGAAACCCGACATTCGAGCAAGAGGCTATAAGACAATACAAAATATGTTCTCGAACTCGAAAGACTCACACGAAAACTTTTCCCTACTTCCTAATATCAAAACTGGAACATACCACAGAATTTTCCTTCCGAATTTGACCTACTGACACAGGAGCTTCATAAATCCATCTCTAATGGAATCCCGGGCTCCCGAGATTGTTTCCTATAATAACTCCTTGGCTTCCACGATAAAGGTGGTCTTTGTAATTATGAGCTTGAACTCAAATCCGATTTAGAATACTGTTGGAAGATGAAAATTTAGAGGCATTTTATTATATTTTACGGATATGGCTTTTAATTACTGATATAGGTAAAATTTTGTTCTTAAATGTAAATGATAAGGCATAGATGTATTCATCTATTGATACTAGCTATTAGAGAGCTGATTAGGTTTTTAGGTTTTTTTTGGTGAAAAACTAGTTCAAAATGAGGAAGAAGAAACGTATGACGGCCCGAACAAGAAATTCATAGGGACAAAATGGGCTTGGAATATTAACCGAGGATTTGAATAGAAATGTGGGTGTACTAAAGGTACACCTCTGCCTTACTCTTCGAGAATAACAGGCGTGATGTTATATTTTATGTGTTGTGATCTGTGTTCTATCTAATTCAAGAAATTCTTTGTCATATTTAATATTATTGGTTTCTCATTATCAATGACTACCTACGTTATTCACTATCATCTTTCTGTGCCTGCAAATATATTTACCACCTCTTCCTTCAAAATAAAATTCCAATTTCAATAGCATAGCATCTGAGTCTACAGCAGCTTGTTGACAGTAATAACTCTGGACGTCAGTGATAAAGGTGCCTGTTGTAATTGGGAAGCGTCTGGGTTGCCAGCGTAAATTCAGAGAGGAATATTCCTAGTTTCTAGTAGTTTCTGATATTATGTTTACTTTAACTGTGGTTGAGAGTTTGTGGTGATGTCTTTATACAGCTTAATTTAAGTGCAAGTTGCAAGTTTATCAGTTTGACAGAGGCCAAAGGATCTTATTGTGCACTCTGGTTAATCCATTTCTTTATAATGTATTCTGTAGTTCATTGCTGAATACCATAATGAGGAATCAATACCTAAGTATTTCAACACTAATTTGACACATATCATTTAGGATGAACATGACCAATGACGAAGTCAATATGAGGAGGACCGAAAATATAATAATATAGCATGTATGTTACAAATCAAAATCTCGCAAGCAGACAAAATTAAACAAAAATCCAAATTCAAACACATAAATTAATAATCCAGCAATCTCTATTTTCTAATCTGGTAACATCTACAACGATCGTTCCGCCCAGAATTGTCGCAGCCATCTTGGATGATGAATGTCCAATACCGGTGGTGTCGCAATCCAATTAATAGCTAAAGTTTGACACTTTGATAAATAAGCTGCCTCTGCGACCTGATTTTTTTTTCGATATAAATAGAGATGAAATTAGTAAAATTAATAATTAATCAATCAAATTCTGTGTATGGCCATTTTGTACAACTTTGGTTTAATTAGAAACATTTTCAATTATTTTCCATTTGTGGATTTTATTAATTGTTATTTGAGTTTGCTTACTCATAGTTCTTGAATTATTATCAATGGAAGGGAAGTTGAAATTGGTTAAATTCCATAGAACACTTCGAATCCACACTGATTACAAACTCTGTGTTTCAGATCACGCTGCTCAAGAACATTAGAGAGAAGGGTATGGCAACTGAAAAGTACGTGAAACAAGTACCAGGACAATGGAAAATTGAAAATAGTGGAGAGGACATGAAGAGAAAGTCTTTGGTTGAATGAGAAGAAAAACTTGAATTGGGAAGGATTATTTAAAAATGCACACAAAATGCACAAAATCGGTCGAAGTGGCGGTGCTTGGGGGAGGCCTATGTCCAGCAGTGGACGTATTTTGGCTGAAATGATGATGATGATGATTTAAAAATGATAACTTGCACCCTAATTGCGTAACACAATTTCAATCACAATCTGAATGATTTTGAAGGATATTGCTAATCTATTGCTTCATATGTTCCAAAAATTTGTTTAATCAACTACGTAAATAACGCAATGAAAGTTGTTGAACTGTCGAAATAAAAGCCATTGATACTGTAATTGTGTTACGCAATTACCCCGCTGTTCGTTACAAAAGATGATAAATGGCCTATAGAAGTGAATTCTGAAGAAAAAGAAGTGCTGCATTGTCCCCAAACGAATTAGGGTAAGGCCAGGATGATGAAGAAACAGTTTTGAAATACTTATAGGCAAACAAACAACTAATTCCATAATACTTACCTACTCCATTATCACCAATGATACCATAAATACAAAACCTCTAATTACCTAACAACAATACAAAATTAGAACAACGCAAGCCCATTAATATCCATAATTATTGGAATCCGACACCACACCACATACATCACAGGAAACCGCCGTACAAGCATAAAATCATTAAAATCCCATACTGGACACTCATTATGGAACATATCCTACAGCTGAACTCCATAAGATTGTAAGTATATGGGTTTTGTATGCACTTATGTCGTTTCAAAATGGCGCGTCGCCACACCGGTAGCAAGGCGATTCAAGTTTATTAGTTGTGTCTATAAAAGGGGCAAGGGTCGTAAACTCGCTTCGGGAGGGGTATGCAACATTGTTTTTAATACTTTCCGATAGGGTTTAAGGTTTGAGCGGCAACGGGGATAAATGGATGATAAGTTTGAATAAATAAGATTGTAATAATAGGTAGCAGTTTCTGACAAGTGCCAAACCCCATGGGGAAAAAGGCGTGAGTTTATGTATGTATAACGTTCTCTGCCTCCAGCGCTAGGTGTGGCAACACGCCGTGTTCGGGTTCGCGACAAGTCAATCGTCATCCTGAGGATACCTCGTTGAGAGGTGAAACACGTGTCGATTTCTTTCAAGGTCTTTTATGGCTGTTTAGGAATAGTTAAGCGGAATTAGTTACTAAATATATCCACGTCTATTGTATTTTATAATGGATATTCGCAAGGTCACGCCTGAATCAATTAACTAACGTTTTACCTGTCAACTTGTTCTGCACATTATCTGCCCTGCAAATTGGTAGGGCCCAGGGTCAGTACTGTTAACCTTTGGAGATATAGATGTGATTTATTTTACATGTTAACCCTTTTGTAAAAGTAAAGCATGAACATCATAAGATTCAAACGTATTTGGTAAGTATTTTTAGCATCCTATCCGTTAAAAAGACTAAATAAGCGTCTTATGAATTTGATCGCATACCTTTGGCAAACGCAAAAAAACTCCTTCATTTAACGATGCCACTAGCGACTTTCATAATACCAATCAAATTAAATAGCAATATAATATAGAAAGAAAGAAAGAAAGAAAGAAAAATATTTTATTTGGGACACGCACAGGAAATACAGACAGTACTAAAAAATAAAAATAAAATTAAATTAAAAAATAAGAAAAGAGCATTTTAAACTAACAAAAAATAGTAACGACCTGTGCGAGGCCAAAAAGGCCCATATCTCAGCATAATGCTGCGATATTTAAATAAATACCGCGGCGCTGGTATTCTGATAGGGCCCACTGTGATGCCACGGACACACCTACGTATACATATAAATCCCTCTAAGGGATTACAAAATAAATAAAACAATAAAAAATTATAATACATATAAACAAATAATAAAAATCAAAACCATTGAAGAATCGACGCATGCCCAACGTGACGTTCCAACCTCCGCATCACTTGTCAGGTATGGACTATTACAATCTATGACAAGCGAAGGGACGCGGCGCGAGAATGTATTATCTATGGCGCGATTCTGCGATGCAATCGGCTGTCAATTTAGCTGTGCAGTGTTTTATGAAGTAAATAGAGAAAATAAATAATATTAATCAATGAATATGCTACTGTATAATAAGAGGTATTGATACAAATAAAGCAGTGAGCGAATAATATAAGATAAGGCAAGAAAGTGGTGCAAATAAATAAAATAAAGTATCTTTGTGTTGTGAATTTGTGATTGACTGTGTTGTGTAAATCGGAAGAAAGAGACTCAGTCACCGAGCAAAACAGAGCGATTGAGCAAAATCGTGCTGCTAGGAAATAAGACTCCGCTAAGGTCACCAATACCAGCTGCGTGCAGTCCCAGGGTGGGTTTCCTTTTGAATTCGTATTAAATGTTGCTTATATTTTGTACTAAAAGTTCCAACTGTTTTTATAGCACGAAAAGGAGGTGGCAAGTCGTTCCAGCAGCGAGAGGCAGCGAATTTAAAGCTTCCACGGAATGCAGCAGTTTTGTGCGTTGAAACCAACAGAAGGTAAGAAGATGCTCTTGTTTTAACTTTATTTATGTCACGTGACCAAATCAATTTCCTATAAAGATATTCTGGTTTTTTTGTGAGAATGGTGCCAAAGAGTAGGGTAGCCAGATGAAGCTTTCTGCGATCTGACATTCTCATCAAATTACCCTTATTTAAAAATGGAGTTATGTGAGATCGGGGAGGGACATTGAAACAAAATCTCGCACAAGCATTCTGTACTCGCTGGATCAACTTTTCACTTCTACCGAGAATGCACGCACCATACACAGTGTCAGCATAGTTCAGCTTGGATAAAACAAGTGACTCACATAGCATGACACGCATATCCACACTTATGTAAGGCCGTACACGGTACAGAAGCTTCAACCGGTAAAAACAGTTGCGCACAGCCTCCATGATGTGTGTCTCAAAATGCAGGTGCTCGTCAAACACCACCCCAAGATTACGGGCTTCTTGCACCCTATCAATAGAACACCCATCAATCTTTAAGTCCAGATTGTACCCTAACATTTTATCTAGAAAATCTCTTGATCCCATGAGAATGTATTTTGACTTAACAGGGTTTAGAACCAGTGAGTTTCTCATTGACCATGCTGAAATCCTATCCAAATCCTCGTTCATTCTTTTTACAGCTTCAGCAGACTGCTGAGGGCGGAATGAGAGATACATCTGCAGATCGTCAGCATATAGGTGGAACTTGGTGTTGATCAGACAGTTAATGATATCGGCGCTGTACAAAATGAAGAGAAGCGGGCCAAGGATCGATCCCTGTGGTACGCCGCGGTTCACTTGCTTAGGACTAGAGGCTATAACATCTCCAGAACTGTCACTTGTTACCTGGACAAACTGGGAACGGTGACTCAGGTAACTCTGAAACCATTGGACTGTTTCTGGCTGACATCCATAGTAAGCCAGCTTGGAGAGGAGAAGGGAGGTATTGATTGAGTCAAAGGCACGTGAAAAATCCAGGAGCACAAGCATGGTACCCATGCCCTGTTCTCTGGCTTCCAGGACATTGCCAACTACGTCAAAAAAAGCTGTGGCTGTGCTGTGCCCCTTACGAAAGCCTGATTGGGCCTGTGGCAAAATACCGTGCTGCTCAAGATATGCCCGAAGTTGGTTAGACACAACTTTTTCCAGAATCTTGGAGAGACATGGTAAAAGGCTAATTGGGCGAAGATCTTTCACGCTAGCGGGATTAGATACCTCGGGGATGGGCCTAACTATAGCCAATTTCCATAGATCCGGAAAAGAGGACGAGGTTATGGATCTGTTGATGAGGGCCGTTATAGCTGCAAGGGTACGAGGAAGAGTCATCATCAGCATCTCCAGGGAGACATGGTCAGAACCCTGAGCATTGGACTTAAGACTATGCAAAAGCCTCAGAACCATTTCCCCCCGGACTGGCTCAAGCTGGAAATGAGTATTACTGAATCTGTGGTGTTCAAAGTAAGTCAAATCTGCTTTACTGACCCTACCACTACCAGGCACATCCAAAAAATGGTCATTTATTTTCTGAGGGTTGTTACAAAAGTGTGGTAGACTATGTTCTGGTTTTTTTGAAATAGCTATGGAAGATTTTATATGGCTCCATAACTTCTTTGGCTGTTTAATATTTTTATTAATATGCGTTTTGAAATATGCACACTTTTCACTATGAAAAGCGGCCCTAACTATGTATTTAAGTTCTTTGTATGACTTTATATGGTGTTCAGATTTAGTAGCTTTGGACTTAATGTGGCATTTGTCACGCAACTTCATCATTTCCTTGACAGTATCTGTATATAGGTATCTGCAGTGCGTTGAAAACTTAACTCTTTTTTTTATATGCTGACAAAAAGTGAAAACGGTTTTGTGGGGCATTGTTTTCAGTATAAGACTGCTGTAAACTTCTATAAATAAATAAATATACCTTAACAGTCCTTTGCAATACTACCGAAAAATTTATCCACTCTCTCCCGTTCTATTTTCATAGTATCTACTGGCGTACACTGCTAGATGCAATCACTTAATAGCTTTTTGCAACACAGGAAGCAATTCAAAACTTTGTCGTCGCCATAATCTTATCACTTGCACCACACATATCCCAACACTTATTACAACATCTGGCGTGCACTCCGCAATTAATTTTAGACTTTGTTGCATCGCAATAAAAGCTATAAAAACTGCAACGACAACTTTGTATTGCATTAACGTGTCACATCCGTTGGTTCGTTCATTGTATGTTTTTTTAATAAGACATTGATTTTCTGTAGGAACTTACTGTTAACTGAGCTGTTCTGATAGGAAATGTAGTAACTGGCGTGTTTGATATAATCTGTCAATTTAATTAGTGTTTTTAGGGTTCCGTAGTAAACAAGGAACCCTTATAGTTTCGTCATGTCCATCTGTCTGTCTGTCTGTCTGTCCGCGGTCTAGCTCCAAGACCCTTAGTACTAGAAAACTGTAATTTGAAAATATTAATAACGCCGACAAAGTGGTAAAACAAAATTATGAAAAACATTTTTTTTTAGAGTACCTCCCCTACACGTAAAGTGGTGATGTTTGTTTTTTTTATTTTTTTATCCCATGGTGTGGGGTATCATTGGAAAGGTCCTTTAAAAACATTGTGAGTTTGTAAAACCATTTTTGGATTCAGGGATCCGTTTGCGAAATATTAAGCTTTAAAGTGCTAATTTTTGTTAGAGTCAAGTGTCCCCCCTCCCCTGCCAGCTAAATGGTTGGTTTTGGGTATGTGAAAAAAATCACAGCAGTAGTTTATATAACGAAATTAAAAGGAAAACTATCACAGCTAAGTAGGCTCTACAAGTTAACAAGTAATAATCGACCAACTTAACTTTGCATTTGCAAAAACATGTTTTCCTAAACATTCCGTATGGGAGAACATATTTTTCAACTACAAAGTTAAGTTTGTTTTTGGGATAAATTCATCCCAACTACGGAACTCTTCATTGTGCGTGATCCGACACGCACTTGGCCAGTTTTTTTATTAACAATTTACTATAATAATTAAGAAGAAAATGGAAAATTCTATATCGATAAGGTCAAGGTTCACGATTATAATATTTTCGTTAAACAAGATGTCAGGATTTTACTGTCAATTAAGGAGGTGTCAAAATTTAGTCTATTCAAGACATTTAAAACATCAACAATGCAAGAGTAAGTCATTATCAATAACTAATAGGAAACACTCACTTTTCGCAATTTGTAATAAAGAAGGAAGGGGAAGTAGTTACCGCCACCTATGGTGATGGCGAGGTGCCAATACTTTGCCAAACTTGGAAATATAACATTTTTACATGTTTCTTTAATTTCGCCAAATTACTATGAATGATTTAGGATCTAAGGGTAAAAGTGGGACTGGGCTCGACATAATATCTGCCAAAGGTCAAATGATAAATGGACCAAAATAACCACCCCAAGGATCCCAGTAAACGCACGACGACATCGCGGCAGGCCGAGGCGAAGATGGCAGGACGAGCTTGACTCTTACTGAAAAGACTGGCCGGTACTAGTAAAGACAGAATTGTGTGGAAAAAGGAGAGGGAGGCCTTTGCCCCGCAGTCGGACAATACAGGCTAGTTACATAAGATTAGGTCTAGGATGCAAAACTACTAACTGTAAACAGTAAGTACATACAACATGTAAAAAAACCCCATCCGATCCGTAAGGTAATGTGGTAAATTTCAAAAAAAAAATCGTCTTATTTATTTTTTTGTCGGACTACGCACAATGAGGGGTTCCGTAGTTGTGATAAATTTATCCCAAAAACAAACTTAACTTTAATGTAGTTGAAAAACATGATCTCCCATACCTACATCGCTATACGTCACGGTCAATTCTCCAACTGCAAATGTTACTTAGTAATAGCAAAAAAAATTTTTTTAGGTGATTAAACTACAATTAACGATTTACAGACTTTTTCCCTTACATATGAATGAGGCTTGCTTCCTGCCAAATTTCATTATTCTACGTCAACGGGAAGTGCCCTAATAGGTTTTGATTTACTTGAGAATATCAAAATGTGTTGCTTAAATGGTCGTATTTTTATTAAATTGACTTAGAAGCTTGATTTATTTAGAGCTTCAAGGGATCACAGACTTACGTATTTGATTTTAATTTCAACTTGATACCTTCACGCATTCCTGAGAAAAAGGGTCTTAACAGACTGACGGACGGACAACGAAGTGATCCTAAAAGGGTTCCGCTTTTTCCTTTTGAGGTACGAAACCCTAAAAAGAAGATAGCAGCATTAGTTCCGATTTTGACCACGTGCCAAAAGACCCTAGTACCTTAGTAAGTTGAGAAAAAATCTTTTACAAAATCAAAGAAAAAATCAATATTATACGAGGCTCCTTTTAAATAATACAATTCCACACAAGCTTTTCACCGAAATCATTCACGTACGTCCCAGCTGAATGTTTGTCACTAAGGTCTGCTGTAATCTCCGCCGGATTAAGAGGGGGTGAGTGCAGCCGCGTTTTAAACCCTCCTTGAATAATTAACTGCGAAAATGTAAATCTTAATGTTTGAGGTTTCTGTACGTTTTTGAGAGAATTTCGTAAAAATTCGCCAGATGACGGGATTTTTGTTCTGTTGGGGTGAATGAAAGGTTCTCTGTTAAAATGTGTATTCTTTGAACGGTGTTAATTGAAAGAGATTTAATCTGTGAAGATCCTTACTTATACCATGTTATAATATAAGTTGAAGACCAATATGAAATGTTGTTTCTTGTTGTTAAAACTTTAATTTAGAATTGAGACTGGATCTAAGTATTTGAACATATTGTTCGTAATTTTTTTTAGGTAGGACATTTCGTATTTGACCTCTGAGATCATGACTACTTAACCGGGCTTTCATGAGGCTACCTTAAGCTACTAAATCTTAAAGCCCCCAGTTAGGGCGGTTTTTGTTCATCTTTTAATCTAAACTTAAGTACTGGGATTACAAAAAAAAAAAATCGTGTAGCACTCGGGGACTGCCGCGGTAAAGCTATTGCATAGCATTTGTAACCTCCATACTTCCTATTTGTCAACGCTACACTTGGGATGATGACGGATGATGACATAAAACAAAAATTACCACTTCCCATGACAACGTGATGTTGTCATGGGAAGTGGGACGGAGTGGGGGGTGTTAGGTTTTTTTCGTTACGGAATTTATTGATTCGGTCGCCGCGCTCAAAGCTCGCGAAAAAAACACGTACCTACGCGCTCGGGGGACCCCCACTCACTCGTATATAATTGAAAGAGACAAAGATACAGAAAATCACATCTGCAAGCCACGTTAAGGAACTTCGTTTCAATAAGGTAATAATAAGGTTAAGGTAAATGGATGGCACATAAGTAGTAACTACAGACACCTAAAACATCTTTACAGAATAACACTAGCACAACATCTAAAACCGGCCAAGTGCGTGTCGGACCACGCACAATGAAGGGTTCCGTAGTTGGGATGAATTTATCCCAAAAACAAACTTAACTTTGTTGTTGAAAAATATGTTTTCCCATACGGAATGTATGGGAAAACATGTTTTTGCAACTGCAAAGTTAAGTTGGTCGATTATTACTCGTTAACCTGTAGAGCCTACTTAGCTGTGATAGTTTTCTTTTTAATTTCGTTATATAAGCTACTGTTGTGATTTTTTTCACACACCCAAAACTAACCATTTAGCCGGCAGGGGGGGGACACTTGACTCTAACAAAAATTAGCACTTTAAAGCTTAATATTTCGCAAACGAATCCCTGAATCCAAAAATGATTTTCACAACCTCACAAAATTTTTGATGGACCTTTCCAATGATACCCCTCACCATGGGGTAAAAAAATAAAAAAATAAACATTACCACTTTACGTGTATGAGAGGTACCCTAAAAAAAATGTTTTTCATAAAAAAAATTTACCACTTTGTCGGCGTAATTAAAATGTATATCTATGCCAAATTACAACTTTCTAGTACTAAGGGTCTCGGAGCTAGACCGCGGACAGACAGACAGACAGACAGACAGACGGACATGACGAAAGGGTTCCTTGTTTACTACGGAACCCTAAAAAAGATATACAATTCTCTTTGTAGCAAGCACTACGTAACATTACTCTGCGAAATCGTGGCTCTCGCGAAAATATCACAGCAGTAATTCGGGAATATATCACCAAAAACAAAAGCAGAACGAAATATGTTAATACACCACACAGTACATACAATACATTATGATGTAGTACATGTTAGTTAAAAGCATTAAAACATTTAGAGACAAATGTAGCAACGAGACAACAAAGACAGCTTCAAGACAATGAATGATTGCGGCTTGCGTTTAGATGTGACGATTTTTTGTCGTGTCGGAGTCGTGACGCAAGGATTATGGAAATGTGTGGAGGGATTGGGCTTATTGATTAAGAGTGCATGAGAAAACCTGTTGTTATTTTTTTTCGTATGGTTAGTGACTAACCTGGTGTCAGAGTTTTAATGCCGCCCATGGACCTCTAACTTGGCTTCACATACCGTCGAGAAATATGTCTTAGGCATGTCGGTTTCCTCAAGATGTCTTCCTTCACCGTTTTTGAAGTAAATGATAGTTATACAATACCCACATGAATCCAAAAAGTCAGAGGTGTCTGCCTTGGGTTCGAACTAGAGACCTATGATTTAGCAGTCCGACGGTTACGCCACAAGGCTATCACTGCTGACTGATGACCACTAGGCTAGCCTGTGGTGACTTGTGATGACGTCTTAGTGATGTCACTGTCAAAGAGACAGCACTCTGAATGATAATAATAATCATTATCAAACAGTCCGTGTAGATAGTTAAAAAAAAAACAGTGGCACTCGGGAGTGCCGACAGAAGTGAAACTTGAAAAAAATCTGCACCGCGGTAATCAACGCGTTGATGTCTTTTACTCCACGGTGTAGGTAACAGGTCGCGAAATCAATGGTTTAGTCCCATCTCAAAATGCCCAACGCGCCTAAAGAAATAATAAACTTCAATAGGGACGACACGAATATTTCTAGGGTTACATTGCCTGGTAAGTCTAAGTACTTACACATTGTGGAATGCAATAAACTATTGAGTCTTTCAGCGTGAAAGAGGAAATCCAGTGCTGTTGCAGTACATCTACCATTATTTATCTGGTATGAACCAACCAGCTCTAATTGCGACCCTCCAAGATTCCAAAACAGACCGTAGTTCAGCAATCATGATCACTAAGAGCACGAAAGCGTGGAGTAAACGTAATTTAAATTTGAATGATTTTAAAATTGAAAATACTCGTTTTGCACATAAAATTTATTTAGTTTTAAGAAATTATACGTATCCATATGTAACTTTTGCAGTCAGCTTTACCCGCGATGAAGTCGGAAATTATCTACCGCATCGGAGTAAAAAGTATCCTATGTCCTAACCCAGGTCATGATCAACCCATATGCTAAATTTCATGCAAATGTCAAAAAAACGTGTGGCACTCGAGGACTGCCGCGGTAAACCAAATTGTATAGCATTTGTAACCTCCATACTTCCTATTTGTCAACGCTACACTTGGGATGATGACGTGATGACATAAAACAAAAATTACGTTCCCATGACAACATCACGCTGTCATGGGAACCGTCATTACATGGTAGGCGAAGTGGGGGGTGTTAGGTTTTATTTTCGTTACGGTTTTATTTTCGTTACGGAATTTTTTGATTCGGTCGCCGCGCTCAAAGCCCGCGATAAAAGCTATGCAATAGCTTAGAAAATTCTATAAGATAGTTCTATTTTCGATTCAAAAATCGTTCGAATTTACGTTACGCCGCGTACTTTACGTTCGTGCTAGGGCCTCTGTTCTTGTCATAACCCGAAAGTCTTTTAACAAAACCTGGAAACCGTAATGGGAGTTAGTTTATTGATTCAGGGTGCGACCTTGCGGAAATCCATTAAAAATACAATAGACGTTGATATATTTAGTAACCAGTTCCGCTTAACTATTCCTAAAGAGCCATAAAAAACACTGGAAGAAATCAACACGTGTTTCACCTAATTAATGTATACAAAATATTTTAAAAGAGTAACGCTGGAGTTTCTTGCCCATTCTTCTCCATACAAAAACTACCTTTTGGAAGGGGCGACTAGAATCAATTCAATTTTTGTAAATGTTGACGTTCAAAAGTGCCTTTTTATGCCTAATTGAAATAAATTATTTGCCTATGACTTTGACTTTGACCTGTCAACGAGGCATCCTCAGGATGACGATTGACTTGTCGCGAACCCGAACACAGCGTGTTTCCACACCGAGCGCTGGACGCCTTTTGTAATGGAAGTTGTTGATTGGGTTGTCTATCCTGCGCAAACAACAGGGCTGCAGTATGACTACCTATTTATAAATTAATGAAAATCGTATCGCAGCCGTCCCAGCTACCAAAACCGCATTACATCCCCGCACTTGGTGTTAGTTAGTGAATCACGTCACTGTAACGGCCAATTGTGGGCAAATTGTGTCGGACTCATAAATAAAGCGCTGACTAAACTGTCCCGCTAATATCCAACGCTGTATTCCGCTGTAAATAGCCGCTGTTTACCCGCAGTTAATCATGTGTTTGTGACGTGTACTTGCTTTCATTAATATGTACTGTCATTATTTATTTGCCATGAGGTTGAGAAAAAGCAGAATTTTCTATTTTCATAATTTCTGAAAGGTCTCAGTATCTACGATGAAAGAAAAAGCAACTGTGATAAAAAAAAAACAAAACATTAGGTATTTATTGACGTCTTAAATCCGCCATTTTGATTTTAGAATAAAAACAAATCCTAGCCTGTAACCATCGCACGAACTAGACGAGTCGATGAACACCTCATGTATTTAATAATCCATCCAACAGTTAAGATACTTCGAGGGTATAAATAATCCCACATTCAAAGATAAATCATTGAAATGTGTGAAAAACATGACCCTACCTTAGTTGTCGCAAGGTTGGTTAAAAATATATGAACTATTACATCCACCTCTCATTAATTTTAAAGGTTAAAATAAATGATGCCTCCACCATTATTCCATATTTATTTTAATTAAAGTTTCGCAAGCAATCAGTGAGTATTTTCCTTCAACAGCTTAGTCAAAATGTTAAGTATTCAATAGTGAACGCGGCCAAGATTCGCACATACTAAAAAGAACAATGTGACTTGAGCTTTTGGCAAAACGCACCGAGTTGAGCGCGATTGAGCTCTAAGCTCAACATGCTTGCTATTTATGAACAGAAAATACTCCACAAGATTATTAAGAACACAAATCCGTAGTTTACATAACTAAAAGCATTATAATAATTTGTAGCAATAATGTTGGCCAAGATAATGTCGGGACTTTAAAGAGACTGTGACCTTTGAGTTCATTTCGATGTTTCTTCTCAGAGCAGTCGGTAAGGAAACACCGACCTCATCTAGGTTTATTTAAAAGAAAAATTGATGGGTAAAAGTGTTTGTATAAACCTGCTTACAGAAAAACACATCATATTCATCACTGAGTCTGGCCACCCTAACTCTGCATAAGCAAAATAATGGTGGAATTTGAAAATATGTAGACGGCAACACCGTCTGTAGTGCGAAAAAAGAATTTGATACTTTGTTTGTATTTTGTTTTTGATAGGTTATTTTGTTTATATTCTGATTCTTTCCTGGTAAAGAATAGTCACTTTAGCACGATGAAGTGTGGATTTGATACAGTTTTGTCATCGACATAATCTATTAACCAAAAATCAAAAGGCAAAATATCAAAATCATTAGATCTACTTACGCGTCAACTTTTCGATATCTTGTAAACATTGTCAGTTTTGGCTAAGGACGACATCGTGCTGTTCCTTCACATCTTGGAATTTACATATCATATTATATAATAACTCCCGCACTCTACTTTTAATAGGTATAACCATAATTCTACTTTATTTTGTGAAAACAACTTACAGCGTAAGCAATCTGACAGCTCAAGTACCATGAAAGTGACTCATGTAAAAGTATACCATATGTAAAACTTTTTAGGGTTGCCCATTTATTACATTACAGAGTTAGCGTGGCCAGACTCTATTTATTCTAGGTAATGAGCCCTTAGCTCTTTAGTGCACTCTGCCCTCCGATTAACAAATAAAATTAAAAACTAACTAAAATACATACTTCAAATAGACTGATAATAATCAAGTGATATGTGAACGTCGAGGTTACTCAAGACACCAAATCAGGATCTATTATAGTACTCTTTCAAAACATAACAAGACATCATCATCATCATCAGCCTATTAATTCCCACTGCTGGGACACAGGCCTCCTCTCTGTGAGAAGGAGTGCGTCGTAATCCACCACGCGGGCCCAGTGCGGGTTGGTAGATGTCACATATCTTCGAATTTTCGGTTCTAGGACATGCCGGTTTCCTCACGATGTTTTCCTTCACCGTTTTGAGAGCAGTGGTGATGAAATAATTTACTCAAAGTAAAGTGCCTGTCTTGGTTGGAACCTACGACCTACAACTCGTAAGTCGCGGCCGTTACCACTGGGCCACCACTGCTCATGACATGATTACGATATATCCCTGATCTAAAAAGGAATTCACCTTCAAACATGCAGTCAAAATATTTGTATGTTCCAATTCGAATATTTAGACCACGATAACAAATATTTTGACGTGGAATATATCTCACCTCTTTCATACAGTTACCTTAGCACAATCAAACAAGACCATCATGGATCCATTTGATAACACAGCCCTAAACTATCAAGAAAGTGCTACATTAAACTCTTCGTCTTCAATTTAGTTTGATGGAAGCTCGAGACGAAACGGAATGTATGCTTTTAATGTGATAACGATCGAGCACCGGGTCTTTAAGTAATTGTTGGCTATTGCATATTGGTGTATGTAAGTGGCTTGGTTGGTGAGTAGTAATTTGTTATGTGTTGAGTGCGTTAAATTGAAGAAACCTTGACGAAATATTGACAAACAAAAAAAAATGCACTTAACAACTTAGTCAAGGTCAATTTCAATCAGCTCCATTTGGAGTCAAAAAAAATCTCAGATCACACGTTTACACTCAGAAATTCATTGGATCTCATTTGAGGATTAGCAAAGTACCTACAACAAAAACTTTATTTGATTAATTAGATTTACCTACTACTCGTTCTTAATCGGCAGCTCCTTCTCTGTTTACACGAGGATCGACATCAATAGCCAACGTGTGAAGCTCCTACTGGTCTACTTTACAAACTAACATAAGTTTTAACAGGGCTCAAAAACCAATGCAAATCATCCGTAAAACCGACTTGTGACGTCCAAGTCAAAGGGGCACATCACTAAACGCCTTAAAGATCTCCAGCCCGGGACACATGGCACCTCTATCTCGGGATATTTGTGTATCGTGGGAACCCGATCCCGGATGAGCTAATTATCGATGGGTTATTAGCGCCCCCTAATTGATGGCGAGAGGAATTTGAGAGGATACTCTAACAAACACTTTTGGAGCTATTTAAATAGATGGGTCGGTTGAAAGCGTTGATGAGAAGCAATTATATAATTCAATATTTATGATTTTGGAGTGAATATAACCATAAGCACTGATCAAAGGGCATTGAATCCCAATCAGATATTAAGATTTTAACAACAGAGATTTAACACGATGTGGTGACAAGTAACGGATGAGTAAATGAAAAAACTGAAGTCGATAATGGCCGAAAGGTTGACTGCTCGGCAGACCCTGGCGATAAACTGACAGTAGAAGTGATAAGTCTATTCTTATTTAAATTTCACGATCAATGAATGATACACGGAAAACAAATAGTACCCTGATACGACGATCAAGATTGACGACCCATACTAATTTATAGTGCAGGATAATTAAGGTTCTATTGGTCTTTGACAGCTCGACCTGGTTAGGCAAGTAGGTCAAACGATTAGACTTTACGATTGGATGTAAAATTTAGTTTTACGGGGACACCTGGCCTGGTGATTTTGTTGTATACGTCGATAAAGAGAAAGATCATAAATTAGTTATTGTGATGGATCAGTTAGATGTAAGTGTGTAATAAAGATTGTTTCTTGTTCCAGTTTTATGGCGTAATCATTGTTTTGTTGTTTCTTAAGTGAAACAGTCTGGTTTTTAGGGTGGTTGATTACACAATACTGCAGCTATTATATTGAACTTTACCACTTTCACTATCGACAGAATTTTAATGTATGCAAAGTATACTGTTTTTATTTTTCAAGGGCTTGTGGCTAAGTAATAACAGCTGCACGGGTCGATCGATCAGGTTAAGCTACGCTTGCCGTGGTTGGTCCGTGGATGGGTGACCATCTTTACATACCAAGTCCCCTCCGTGCCTCGGAAAGCACGTTAAGCCGTTGGTCTCGGCTGTCATTTGTAGATCTTTGACAGTCGTTACGGGTAGTTAGAAGCCCAAAAGTCTGACAACCAGTCTTACCAAGGGGTACCGTGTTACCTAGTTACTAGGTTGTGGAGGTCAGATAGGCAGTCGCTCCATGTTAAAATACTGGTATTCAGCTGCATCCGGTTAGACTGTAAGCCGACCCCAACATAGTTGGGAAAAGGCTAGGCAGATGATGACTGTTTTTATTTTTCCATAACAAAAATTGAAATCGTTCAAATAATTGTAATCCCGTAAACGTAAAATCCCGTCAAGCAATTATAAAACTAATCTAAATCATTAAAAGTTCACTTACCGCTTGTATGAAGAAGTCTTCATGCAAGACGCTGACGATGCCGAAGTTGGTGAACTTAAACACCCTGTCCATGATCCACATGAGGTTGGGCAAGACTCTAGCCCTGGGGTTCCAGGCTGCCATCAGCATGGGTACGTCTGCTGTGCTCTGGTGGTTGGCCAGGACCAGGGTCCTTCTCCCGTTGCATGCTGCTGGCTCGTCCCCGGTTTCTATAACTGTGGAAGAAGAGTTGAATGTGAGACAAGCTGATTTTTTTTTTATGAAATCAGAACATTCTGAGTTTATTTTTGACATCGGTGAAGGAAAACATCGTAAGGATACCTGGACTTATAGTTATTATACCTAATTATACCCGTTTTGAGTTAGCGTGGTGATCAATGCTCGTGCCTTCTCTGTATGAGAAGAGGCGTTTGCTCTGCAGTGGGACAATAATAGAGGTACTTTCTACATTAAAGTGTTTTCAGTTTTCGAGACCCGCTGTTTCCTAAGTGAGTCACGAACATGGATAATTAATTTATTGTGTGTCTGATGAGACAACAACACTCTATTCAGTTTTTCTTTATGATAAAAGACAGGAATGATTTCAATTGAAAACAGGATCCACCTTCGCGCAGATCTCAATATATTTTAAGGACTCATTTGATACACCATTAGAACAATCAAATACACTGTTGCATATTTCATCGCGACTTTCCTACGACGTACGACTTACGAGTTGTACGTCGTAGGTTCGAACTCGGACGGGCGCTTTACTTTGTGTAAATTATTTCATCACCACTGCTCTCAAAACGGTGAAGGAAAACATCGTGAGGAAACCGGCATATCCAAGAACCGAAAATTCGAAGACAAGTGACATCTACCAAACCGCACTGGGCCCGCGTGATGGATTACGGCCCACTCCCTCTCACAGAGAGGACGCCTGTGTCCCAGCAGTGGGAACATTATAGGCCGATGATAATGATGATGATCTTGTAGCGGTTACACCGCCATATAGGCACATAGGAACTACGCATCATAGACATGATGTCACACAAATCCTGCATCGCGCAGTTAGAGTTTACCGAGCGATCGACATATATACAAAATTTCAACTTCAAACCGATGCGCAGTTGCCCGCCGGACACAACACCCGCCTGGTCGGAGGATCCTCCCTTTTCTATGGTGGATGATGGCTATCAACTCAGCCTATCGTAGTCCACAACTGGACATAAGCCTTTCCCAGGCTGCGTCACAACACCCCGTCTTCCTGCCTTCTGCATCCAGTCTGTCCCAGCCACCTTTCCCCGTATCGTTATATCTTCAAACAATCAATATAACTGTAGGTACTAAGAGAGGGGAAAAGGACGCAGAATTTTCAACACTTAATAAGAAATTCAGCATCCTTCCTATTCGAAATCCCACTCTAAAACTATAACAGCATAGTCTGAAGACTCCAAGGACTGTTTGTTCGAGCGTCGCGTAAATACAAACTACACTGAAATATTTATTTGTCCCGAGACCGTTTAGATGCTGCCTCGTGTTTGCCGAACGTGACATATAAGAAGATGGATATTGATTCTGGTATACGTATGGTTTGTCTAAGAATTTGGTGGTTCGGTTATGTGGATAAGAAAATGTGGAAGCATTTTTCTGGATACGTGTTTGAGTGTCGTGCTTGGAACTATAAAGTAGGCGTGTGTTATGATGGGACTTATTTATCACTTAGGGTTCGCAAAGACATGAATGTAAGCGACAAGGAACATACATTTCATAGGAAGTATCGTCATCTTCGAAAATACTTTTTTACTTAGCTAGTTGAAACATAATTTAAAGGCAAGAAAACAATAAATATAAAAAACAACCGACTTCAAAAAAACACTACAAAGTGAAAAATAACTTTAATTTCGGAAGTCGGTGTCTTTGGTTTTGAATTTTCGTTCTTTGTCACCGACTTCCGAAATTAAAGTTATTTTTCACTTTGCAGTGTTTTTTTGAAGTCGGTTGTTTTTTTTTTTGTAAAAAGTTTTTATTTTTCACTTTTTATTTGTGATACCTACCCCACACAAATTCGAATACCACTACCTGCTATGTAAATAACAGTGACAGGAAGTTATCATAATATCATCCACATACTAAGCGAGGTAAAAATACGTATTATTGAAGCTAACTCAAAAACTACCCAAGTAAAGTTAATAAAATTTATATGGGACCACTTCTTAAGTATGGTCTACCAAACAAAAAAAGAATCATCAAAATCAATTCATAATTGACGGAGTAATCGCGTAACAAACATACAAAAAAAAACAACATACAGTCGAATTGAGAACCTCCTCCTTTTGGAAGTCGGTTAAAAAGCAGATAAGTCGCCCAATGTTTGGACAAAGAATAAGAAAATACTCTTAAGATACAAACAAAGGTCTCAACAACCTTTGTCCTGTCCACTAACTTCCACAATACAAGTACCCTCCGAACTTCTAACACACTTAACATCAAACGCTCAATTGCCTTCGGTATCTTAAAATCTTCGCAAAAAGAATCACGCATTTCCTTCCCTACCTAAAATAAATAATGGCTTTCGTATTAAGATTCAAATTACAGAATATCTACTTAAACACCCTCCCGGAACCTCCCTTATAAAACCCACCCTTCTATCAGACTGAAGGAAAAAATCCTACCTCAGTAAAAATTATTAACATTTTCATGAATTTGTAATTCTGTTTGCTTGAGACGCAGTGATCTACGAGCCACGATTTCTTGAGGTTACCAGAATTAAAAATGTATTAGTTCCTTTTTTCGAGAGAATTTAAATTTCGAGTTCGTATTGTTGTTTTTTTCTGAAGCATGGTGTAGAATAAATACTGTTTTAAGAAGTACCTACGCATACATAAACAAGAGTCATTTTTTAAATTCCGACACACAAAAGTTCTTTTACTATTTTTGCTAAAACCAATTTTTTTGCCGTACATTCATTGCTACATTATGTCTTGACAAAAAGTTTTAAGCTATTGCATAGCTTTTATCGCTTTAAGCGCGGCGACCGAATCAAGAAATTCCGTAACGAAAAAAACCTAACACCCCCCACTCCGCCTACCATGTAATGACAGTTCCCATGACAACGTGATGTTGTCATGGGAACTTGTCATGGAGGTTACAAATGCTATGCAATGGCTTTACCGTGGCAGTCCCCGAGTGCCACACGTTTTTTTCTTTAGGTATTTTGAATTATTTTTTCATAAATGTACTCTGTGGAACTGGAAGGAACTTATTTCCTTTATTTCATCGGAGCTTCTTCTGATACACCTTCATATATTTTTACTCATATACGGCTACCCCATCACAATTCATCATTATTCATCTCCATTACCTACCCACCTCTTTGAAATACATCACATTAAAACACCATTCTTTTTTCAACATATAAATTGGCAATACATTACAAAAAGCGCTATATTAATTCTTCAAAGTCAACTGCTGGCAACATTAGTCCCTTGGGCGTTGCATCCGAAGTAAAGATGGTGGCTAAAAGAAAACCCTTCATTAGTTGCCTTTATTAACTCGTGATATTCTACGAAGGAAGAATGGGAATGTGGATACGATAGTTAGATGTTTGGAATATTTTTTAATATTTGGAACTTGCTCAACATACACACACGGAACGCGTGCGCGGCTCCCGCTCCCGACCCGCTCCGCGCCCGACCCGCGCACGCACCACATAATACAAGGAATTACAATATATACAAGCCCGCCATACTGCCGTCCCGACCCGCACCTCTCACGCACCCGCCCTATGTGTAAACTTTAACACTATCGGGAAAAAAATCGGAATTCAAAAATGGCTCGATGGTTAAACCTGGATGGTTAGAAACCGCTAAAAGTACTCAAATAAATTGTCAATAGATATGATTCGACAAAGTAATCTATTCAAGCAAAGTTCTTCCAAAACCAATAGCACTCCGAATAGATTAACTCTGGTTAGGAATATCTATGAAATCAGGTCGTTACAATACCTTGAAACAATCAACGCTTAAAACAATCTATTAGTGAATTATTACATTGCCATAATGGGCCTGTAAAGACGACCGTCATTAACTACTGATTTATTTCTAAATAGTTAAAAATATAAGAGAGATAATGGCAGAGGATGGTGTACGTAAAGTTCTTGGTCAAAGCCTGGAAAATCGACAAAAAGTAGTAGACTAAGGTCCACTACTTTACTTTATGTTGGTGTTTGGCAGTGCAACAGTTTAGTGCTGTAACTAAATTATAGGCCGATCGCTTAACGGAGACGGTTCCTGAGGTAGCTGCGCGGGTGCGGGAGGGGTAACAGTTGTCAAAAGTGGACAACTGTGTTCTCGCATCACGACACCACATGACACCCCTCCCGCACCACGCTGCTACCTCAGGAACCGCCTCAGATAAGCGGTCGGCATTTAGTATCTATTTTTGACTTTAAAATCATCACCTATTCATAAACTTCCATTTCTCGATACCGGTATTTAATAGCAGCACTAAAAGTATTTTAAACGTAAGTAATTTTTAACAAAGCTTTTTTATTTTTTCAGATACCACATCCAACTCCTACAACCAACCTCCTGGTATACAGACATCCCTGGGGCGGGTTGCCGAGTAATTACCAAAGAAGATACAGTCGTATTGCTGACGTGGCGTGCCCACAAAGAAATATCTTAGTCTTGGTGCTATGTATACCTCCTAGCTATGTGGGTGCTCCTTTTGATTTAAGTGAGCTTAGTACTTTCTTTAGCAGATAATATGTAGGTACTTATAGTGGTACTAAATGTATAGTAGTTACTTTAGGAAAGGAACAGTAACATAACATCATGCCTGCATTCTCCCTGTGGGGTCGACAAAGATGTACATACTCCCATATTTCGCTAATCCTATAATATTAAACGAGCAATATTTGTATGTATATGTGTATATTTGTTTCTATATATATTTGTACCTCACGTTCTCGAAATCGGCTCTAACGATTTCGATTAAAGTTGCAACATAGGAGTTTACGGGGGCGAAAAATCGATCTAACTAGGTTTCATATCTGGGAAAATTCGTTTTCTCCGTATTTTCACCCGAGCAGAGCTCGGTCGCCCATAGTTTAAAACAAGATAATGAATAATGACATGGCAGCATGGAATTAGTAAGTACCTACTATCATGGCAGTATGGAATTAGTAGTGTTAAATACCGGATAGTATTTGGGGAAGGTTGACCTGAAGGTACACTAGTAAATAAAACCACTGTGTACTGATCTCATATGATAGCTACTTTATTTAAAAAAACTGTTTGAATATACACTATTTGCGGTAACGAAACCATAGCGACTGCTAACTTGAGGTCAACGCCATCTATCGAGCACGCAGGAAGCTTTACAAGTAATCAAGTCTTAAACATACCGCCCACCAAGGACGTTACTGAAGGGATGTCCTTCTAAACTGAACTAAAGTGGCACATTGCAAAGGCAAGTTGAACTAAACATTTGTAATACATGAGAAAATAGTATGAATTAAAATCGTCGAGCTATGGTTTCTATATATTACTATAACACTCAATGCTTAATGGCTAACAAGAATGTTACAATAACTTAAAGCTAAACATGAATTATTCTGAGTAGAAAAATGTAGTTTAAAACTAAGTATATAAAAATTGTAAACAGTGTAAAAAACTTAAAATATGTGTATAATTTGATTTTAAACAGTTGATCTAAAGTTTACAGGCGTAAAACAATGGTTGTATAAATTGATTCTAACAAGACAAAAGTGTAAATTAGTTGTAAAAATAATGGCTAAATAAAATATGTAAACAAAAAAATAGTAAAACTTTCTTATTCGACTACGGGTAAAATACATATTTTGGATGTTGGCCTTTTGATTGTTGAGGATTTGGTGCGTAACGTGACTACACGGGTGATGTTATCGTCCCCAGGATGTTTTTGTACTATCCTACCCATCAACCAACGACTTGGCGGCAAGTCATCTTCTTTGACAAGAACAATGTCTCCAATTTTTGGTTCAGCAACTTGGGAAGACCATTTGTAACGATTCGTCAAAGTAACGAGATATTCGTGAGACCAACGTCTCCAAAACGACTGAAGCATTCGTTGAATGAATTGCCAGCGTGATAAGTGATTAATATTTGAATCTTCGTACTTGTTATCTGGTACATTCACTAAGGGCTCTCCAATTAGGAAATGACCAGGTGTTAATGGTAACGGTTCACCAGGATCATCAACCTTAATTGTGCTCATAGGTCGCGAGTTCAAGCACGCTTCTACCTGACTGAGGAGTGTTGTCAGTTCTTCATATGTGAGAGTCGCTTCACCGATCACTCGTTTCAAATGAAACTTTGTGGACTTCACTCCTGCCTCCCAAAGTCCGCCAAAGTTGGGACTGTGAGGAGGAATGAAGTGCCACTCCGTACCATTCGCTTCGAGGTGTTCGGCTATGGACGATTGGATAGCTGTCAACTGCTGCAACTCCCTGGAGGCGCCTACAAACGTGGTGCCATTGTCACTCCACAGTTTGGCACAATGACCTCGTCTTGAGACAAAACGTCTAAACGCTGCTAAAAAGGTTTGAGTGCTCATGTCACTTACTACTTCTAAATGCAGTGCACGAGTGACCATACATACAAACAGGCATATATAGCCTTTGTATGAACGGTGGCCACGACCTTTCGTTGTCCTCACATTAATTGGACCAGCATAATCAACCCCGCTATTCAAAAATGGTCGAGCTGGAGTGCACCGAACAGCTGGTAGGGAACCCATGAACTGATTTTTAGTACTGGCTCTTTGCCTGGCACATGTCACACACTTGATGACATGGTGTTTGACCACATTTCTGACCCCTATAATCCAGTAGGCTGTCCTCAAATAATTTACCATGAGCTGAGGACCCCCGTGAAGGGTTTTATGGTGTGCGTCAGCTATGATTAACCGAGTTAGATGACTGGAGTGAGGCAGGACTATCGGATGTTTCATTTGTTCGCTTAGTTCTGATTTCTCTAGTCTACCTCTAACTCTCATAATGTCCTTATTATCGAGATAGGGGCAGAGTGACCTTAATGGACTTGTTTTTGATTGTATGTAGCCCTTGTCCTTTAGTTCCTTATATTCTGTTGTAAATAGTTCTTCCTGTGTTTTCCTAATACAACATTCGAGAGCAGAGTCTAATTCTGTTTTTTGTAAATACCCTTTCCTGTATATTTTGTTCTCCTTTAAAAATCTTCGGCAGTATGCAACAATCCTAACCAATCTTCGTAACTTAGAAAATTGATCGAAGAAGGAACAGTTTGGAATGATCGCTACAAATGCCTTTGCGGTCTCTTCCAAATCTGTACTGTAATCATTATTTGGCCTATTGTAAATTACGTTTTGTAATTTAAGAAACGATGGTCCAGAAAACCATAAATCGTTTTCTAGCAGTGAACTGGGAAGTATCCCTCTAGAGGCGCAGTCTGCTGGATTTTGCTTAGTGGGAACGTGAAACCATTGCGACGCTTTCATCGAGGTCAATATTTCAGACGTCCTATTGGCCACAAACGTCTTCCATTTACTTGGGTGGCTATTTATCCAGGCCAACACCACAGTGGAATCCGTCCACGCCTTGACCTTGTCTTGGGAGATACTCAAGACTTCAGACGTTTGAGATAGTATCTGTGACAGCAAGACTGCTCCGCAAAGCTCTAACCGTGGAATACTTATCTGTTTTACTGGTGCAACCCTAGTCTTAGCAACTAGCAACGACACTTGAACATTGTCATCTGCGTCTACAATCCGCAAGTAAATCGCAGCTGAGTACGCTGTTTTAGAGGCATCACTAAAACCGTGAAGTTCCAGATAGTCGTTCGATTTGGTGCCAAGCCAACGAGGAATCCGAATCTTGGTGAGTAGTAACAATTCCTCGCGATATGATCTCCATTCATTTATTAAGTTGTTGGTTAGCTCCTCATCCCAACCCACACCTGCAAGCCACAATTTCTGGATAAATACTTTCGCCAAAACCACACTAGGGGCTAGCCAGCCTAATGGATCAAAAAGTCGTGCTATCACAGAAATAATGGTTCTTTTAGTCACAGGCGCGGTCGTCGGCGACGGGAGATTCACCGTGTACTGGAAGGTGTCTGCGGTGCGGTTCCAGGTAAGTCCTAAAATTTTGATTGTACTATCTAATTTTATTTCCACTTCCTTTTCCTTTTGTTCTGGTTTCTTTGGTTGGTTGTACTCCTTTGCTTGTTTTATGTCCTGTATGATTTTGTGCTTATTTGTGTTGTTCTCATTTATGTTGTCCTTTGTCCTAATTTGATCTGTTTGTCCTTTCAATGTATTACTTTCTATTTCCTGTATCCTGTCTACTATTTCTTGGTTATTACTGTTCCATTTTTGGAGCGTGAATCCACCCTTTCTTAGTAACACTGTCATTTGTCTGTAGATTTCCAGGCCTGCTTCTACATCCTTACAACCGGACATCAAGTCGTCCATGTAGAAGCAGTTCTGAACTATATCGGCAGCAAGATTGTAATTTTTACCTTCATCGTAGGCGACTTGATGTAGGGTTCTAACTGCTTGGTATGGTGCTGATGCCGTACCAAAGGTAACCGTCACCAGCTCGTAATCCTTGATATCGGTTTCAGTACTGTCTCGCCATAATATGCGCTGAAACATTGCGTCTTCTTCCGAAATCCTGACCTGGCGGTACATTTTGACGATGTCCGCTACCAGTGCTATAGGGTGAAGTCTCCATCTTAACACTGTGTGTCTTAAATCAGACTGCAATGTAGGTCCCACTATCAACGTGTCATTGAGTGAGACGCCATTATTGTTCTTCTCGGACGCGTTGAAGACAACACGCACCTTCGAGGTAATTTTGTCTTCCCGGATTACAGCATGGTGAGGTAAGTATACCGCCACTTCCTTATTCTTATCATTCTTGTCTATCTGTCTCATGTGTCCTAGTTGTAAATATTCGTCTATTACCTGCTTGTACTTTTCCTTTAGATCTGTATTTCTTTCTAGCCTTTTTTCTAACGACTTAAATCTTTTTTCAGCAATAGCACGAGAGTTTCCACCCTTACAAGAAGGATTTTCATCGCGGAAAGGTAGTCTCAATACGTACCTTCCACTGCTATCCCTTACTGTAGTTTTAGTATAAAACTCTTCACACTTCTTTTCTTCAGGTGTTAGTATTTTCTTTGAACTATTTTGCTCTTCAATTTCCCAAAATTTTCTTAATATTTCATCTTCATTAACTTGTGCATGCAACACATTAATTTTAGGTGAACTTTTAGATGTGTCCCTACTAATTACACCGGACAGGATCCACCCTAGGGTAGTGCTCTGAGCAATCAGAGTGCCTGATGGACTCTTAACTATGTTTGCCTTAATAATGCAGCTGTAAGCATCAGCTCCCAATAAAACATCTATTTTATTGGGAGTGTTGAACTCTGGATCTGCAAGCTGCAGCTTGTTAACAGTTAACCAATCTAAGGTAGTGTGGACTCTACTCTCAGGTAAGTACGATGTAATTTTACTTAGTACGTACGCATTAATTTTAAGATTAAAATTTGAATCTATCCGAGATTGGATATTCAAATGTACCATGTACGTTGCCATGGTTGAACTATTACCACCAAGACCTGAAATAGTTCCTTGAATAGGGATTTTTTTCAGGTTGAGTAGCTGAACTACGGCTTCTGTTACAAAACATGCCTGTGAACCCTGATCGAGCAAAGCTCGGATAGTCTGAAATTCACCAGAGCGTGACTCGGCTTTTATTAGCGCTGTGGCTAATAAAACCTGTCTGGGCTTGGGAATATTACCTGTCGACAGGCACGAAACAATCTGACTAGTGTTAGGTGAACTAACACTGTCGATAGCCGATGATGTCGAAGGTTGGTCCCTTTTGTCCGACTCCTGACCTAAATGCAACAGCGAATGATGGCGCTTTTTACAAACCTTACATGTGGTAGGTTTTCTACATTCAGAAACAATGTGATTGCCGCCCAAACAGTTGTAGCAAATTTTATGTTTTGCAACAAAATCACGTCTAACTTCAACTGTCTGCTTTGAGAATTTCTTGCAGAAACAAAGTTTATGTCCTTCTGAGCAGAATTCACACTGTATTGATGAACTCGTAGCCAACATTGCCTTTGGAGTATGTGAAAATGACCCTTTATTATTGTTGTTGCCCTGATGAACTGGTGCCCTTTTAGGTTCTAAACACTCTAACGCACGAAACCGATTTTCTATAAAAGTTTTAAATTGCTTGAAAGTTGGTAAGTCATTGTTGGAGTCATTGTTGCAAATACTAAGCTCCCATTGTTTACGCGTTTCGTTGTCTAATTTGAAGGTAACAATGTGTATGATAATGACGTCCCATGTACTCACGTTTATCGACAAATTACTCAACGCATTAAGACAATCGCACGTGGTATCAAGCAACTCCTTCAAAGTTGTAGCTGATTCCACTTGCATACGTTTTTGACCGAACAACCTCCTAAGAATACAATTTGTTAAGTATTTTTTATTGCTATAACGCTCCTGTAACTGAGTCCAGCACTGAATATAATTGGCGTCAGTTATAGGAGTATGACGTATTAATTGCTCTGCTTCGCCAGAAAGGTGACCTTTCAAATAATGGAGCCTTTGTACATTATCTAGGGTATCATTTTTGTGTACTAATGATGTAAAAAGATCATGGAATGTTGTCCATTCATCATATTTTCCTGAGAATGTTGGAATGGTTATTTTAGGTAACTTAACAAATGAACTACTTGATTTTTTTATACTAGTTGAAGCATTATCGGTTTGACGTACAGAAACCTCAGCTAACCGAATTTTGTTAAGAGCTGTTTTCGTTAAACTTTTATAAATAACATAAGCATCCTCTGTCACGTCATAGATATCAACCACTTTCTGTAGAATATCTTCTGCTTTATAACGTTCATGTAATTTAGTGTTACTTTCTTTAAATAATGCCCAATCCCTTTCTAATAATTCTTGCCTTGTTTCTATGTATTCTGGCGTTAATCTATCTTTACTACATTTCTTAAAATTTGTCAATCCCTTTGTGATAACATTCTGTTGATCTTTTAAAACATTAATTAATCCATCCATTTTTATAATTGGTTTATAAACTTAATGAATAAAAAATATGTGTTTAAATTGATTTTAACTTGATCTAATTTTTATAAACCCAAAGTATAAATCAACGTAAGTATACAAATGAAAAACAATTTTCTCAAAAGAGATAAAACATGCAATATAACTTATAAGTTCATAAAATTCGACAATTTTTTTTTTAAAGTTGTACAATTTTATCAAACACAATAAATATTACAAGTCCCAAATCACTACTTAAAATTTTACAAGTGTTTTGGAAACACAAAATCTGGTAGAAATCGGGTATAGGTTCCCCGTATCCCCGTTTTCTATAAAATATTCTAAGTCCTAATTCTAACATGCACACAAATTGAAATATAATAAAAGTTTTCTAAGTTTAAAAATGTTGTTAAAATTTTAAAAGTCCAAAATTACGAAATAATTTTCTAAGTCGAAACTTCTTGACTGTTTCCAAAGTTTAACTTCTCGTTGGAATAGAGTTCAAATTGTTTGACTCGACCTGTTCGTCCAATTCATGGACAAGATAAATAAATAAAATGTACTCACAAAACTGCACTTTACACAAACACCGTTTTCAACCTGCAAGTGGCGCCCTCTGTGGCCGCTATCTGAACTGCGCTTGACGTCACCTGTGACGTCGTGTTGACTGCGCCGGCGTCGCCTTGCTGTCCTCCAGTGAAGTGTTGATCTGAGAGTGGCGCCCTCTGTGGCCACTCTTTGAACTAGTCCGCCAATGCGACTCAGCTCACCGCCAATGCTGGGCAAAGCTGTCGCTTCTAGTGCGGAAGACCGTGTACCTTGCTGCAGCGATCCACTGCAAGTACACGGCACGGAAAAGCGGGCCTACGGTGGCTATACTTGTACCAAAAAACTGTCCAAAAGATCCGGCTCGAAGGACCAATGTTAAATACCGGATAGTATTTGGGGAAGGTTGACCTGAAGGTACACTAGTAAATAAAACCACTGTGTACTGATCTCATATGATAGCTACTTTATTTAAAAAAACTGTTTGAATATACACTATTTGCGGTAACGAAACCATAGCGACTGCTAACTTGAGGTCAACGCCATCTATCGAGCACGCAGGAAGCTTTACAAGTAATCAAGTCTTAAACAAGTAGATAGGTACTATACTATTAAATGAGCATTCTCTATTTTCACCAGAGCAGAGCTCGGTCGCCCTGGTACTTATGTTTAAGAGCCATGGAATAGGTACGACTGCAGCAATTTAGCATGAGTCCATAGTCCGGGTTACAGGAAATCAATATTAGTAGATAATATTATAAAGGCTATTTTATTTTTATTTTGATATGTATCTATACATACATGCATGCATATACATACATACAAATAAATAAAATGTGATGTCAAAATAACAGCTTTTTACTAAATACATTTGAAAGTATATACGACACTTTAAAATTTTTGTCTGTCTGTGTGTTTATTACGGCTAATCTCCGAAACGACTAGACTGATTTTGATTGGCCTTTCATTGGTAGATAGCGTATATTATAAGGAGTTACTTAGGCTACTTTTAGTTTAGAAAAAGAATTAGGGTCCACGTGGACGAAGCTGCGGACAGCAGCTAGTTTTTAACCGACTTCCAAAAAGGAGGAGGTTATATGTTCGTCGCGTATGTTTTTTTTTTTTATGTATGTCCACCGATTTCTCCGTCAATTGTGGACCGATTTTGAAAATTCTTTTTTTATTTAAAAGGGTGTGCTCTGGAATTGGTCTCATATAAATTTTATTAACTTTGCTTGGATAGTTTTTGAGTTAGCTACAAAATACGTTTTTTTTTCCCACTTAGTATGTAGATGATATGATAAGTTTCTGTCACTGGTAGCAGGTAGTGGTATTCGAATGTGTGTGGGGTAAGTACCACAACTAAAAAGTGAAAAATAAAAACTTTTTACAAAAAAAAAAACAACCGACCTCCAAAAAAAAACACTACAAAGTGAAAAATAACTTTAATTTCGGAAGTCGGTGGCAAAAAACGAAAATACAAAACCCAAGACACCGACTTCCGAAATTAAAGTTATTTTTCACTTTGTAGTGTTTTTTTTTTTTTGGAGGTCGGTTGTTTTTTTTTGTAAAAAGTTTTTAGATAATATAAAGTAAATCGATACCTCGAAATAAAAATTTTTGCTCAGCCTTTCGAACTCCTGTCTCATTTATTTACTTACGTATTTTATAATGAAGAGCATTCCGCTCGTGTGAACAAAAGTCTGTGCTAAAAAGATAAGTATTTAATGAATCGTCGACATTCGACATGCTCAAATTATAAATAAACATCATGAGATTTAATTTGTAAATGTCTTTATTCTCGATGAAAAAATCCTTTTAAAATCGTTAATCAAACATATCATATAATCGAATCAACGATATTGGTTATTCAACAAATCTTCTGAATACTGGGGAAACTGTTCTTCTTGATGATTTAAATACAATGAAAGATTTCTTGATCATAGTAGTTACAGCTTTTAAGCTATTGCATAGCTTTTATCGCGGGCTTTGAGCGCGGTGACCGAATCAAGAAATTCCGTAACGAAAAAAACCTAACACCGTTAAAAAACAACAACAAACAAAACAAAAATTACGTTCCCATGACAACATCACGTTGTCATAAACATGGAAACATGATGTTGTCATGGGAAACGTGATGTTGTCATGGGAACGTAATTTTTGTTTTATGTCATCATCCGTCATCATCCCAAGTGTAGCGTTGACAAATAGGAAGTATGGAGGTTACAAATGCTATGCAATAGCTTTACCGCGCCAGTCCCCGAGTGCCACACTTTTTTTTTTTTACATTAGGTGCTGATTTAATAAAATAGGCTAAATAAAGATTATTTAAATATGGAACAGAATTAAATGATGTTCAATAAAGTTCTTGAAATCAATTGCAATTGACAACAATATATTTCTGTGAAGTAGTTTTATCATAACCAAACTAATAATTATTTTCTCGCCAATCACAAACAACAATTTTAGAAACTAAAATTAAAGCAATCCGGCAGAGAACGGCAACCGTCTCACTCCGCTTTCATATTCTACAACGTTAACGCAGAGTTGAATTTAAATACAAAAGGATAGCCGTAATTAAGCATCTCGAGGCGTTTGCCTAAGTAATTGGAGGTTGCAATACCCGGGATTTGAGGCAAGAGCCGCGGGTAAGACAGCTTCCATTACCTATTGTAATGTACACGGGAATTTAATAAAATCGTTAGCCTGTTAGCTTTGTTGTTTGTTACTGATAGCGACTGTGTTTTGTTTCCATTTTGGTGTCAAATTGCTGGTACTGAGAGTTTGTTTATTAAGGAACGTAGAACCTTTTTGGTATTTACTGAGCCATCAGTGCTCCTTTTTTCAGAAGATGAAATTGTTTCCATCGTGGCTAGATCCTGGATGAGGCTAGAATAGGAGCGTGGAAATTGGCACCTTCTAAGAGAGGTCTATTGCCCAACTGTGGGTGAATTCGGGCTGTGGATGATAATACAGCTTATGCAAACAAGTCTGAAATGTTAAGCCTAGATATCAGCTCTCCCAAAGGACAGAAAAACCAATACCAACCGAAGTAAAAACTACCCAAAAACATTTAAAAAACGCAAACCTTCGACAAAAAGATACCGATCTCGTATCAAATGGTCTTCTTTCCCTATTTTTACAATAGCCTGTATCTTTCATCTCTCTCAGGCCCAAAACTCGTTAGGCAAACGAGTCTTAAAGGAATTCGCATGACAATGGAAGAGAAAACAAAGAGGATTTGGTAAAAGAGGTCAAGGTAGTGCGTAGCTAGTGAGGGGCAGCCAGTAGGTCAGATTGGAATGTCAAGGGTGGTTTAAAATAAGTAGGATTATAAAAATAATGAAATTGTATAACATTAAATCACGGTTGTAATTCTCGAAGGGTTAGGCAGAGGTGTCCCTATAGTGCCACTTATTTTTAAGACCCTTGTAATAGCTACGCAACATCTTCTCAACCCACATACCGCAGTGTCTCAAGACGAAAGTTTTTGACCAGTGCGTATTGCCAGTGATGAGCTATGGCACTAAAACGTGGTCGCTCACAATGGGCCTTATTAGAAAGCTCAAAGTCTATGCTTGGAGTTTCCGTGCGTGATCGAATCAGAAATGAAGAAATCCGCAGGAGAACCAGGGCATCCGACATAGCTCGACGAATTGCCAAACTTAAGTGGCAATGGGCAGGGCACATTGCTCGCAGAACAGATGGCCGATAGGGCCGAAAAGTTCTTGAGTAGCGACCGCGTACTGGAAGACGAAACATTGGAAGGCTTCCCATAAGGTGGACGGATGATCATGTGAAGGCCGCAGGAATCCACTGGATGTGGATGCACAGAATCGGTCGAAGCGGTGGTGCTTGGGTAGGTCTATGTCCAGCAGTGGACGTCTATCGGCTGAATGATGATGATGAATAGGTGAAGACATACACCGGACACAAATCCAGATTCCGGGCTGTTACTGAGAGATTCATATTGGAAAATCCCATTAAAACTTTGCCCGACCTGGAACCGAACCCAGGACCTCATGTTCAGCGCTTGCGACCACTAGACAATGGAATTACGGAAAAAAAAAATTATGCTGGAAAATAATAAAGAGGTTATAATAATATTCACGAAATATTCAAATCAAGTGAGCCATAATTCAGAGGGTGATAGTTTACGGAGGAAGAGGGTACCTAATCTTACACATTGTAAATGCTGCTAAGAAAAGAAGGTTTAATTAATCAGATCATTTAAAAGCCTAACAAGTAGCAAAGCTCTTTAGCCACTTACACATTTTTCAAGAAGTCTTAAACCCAAGAATATAACATAAAAGGTAGGTTAAAAGTAAAACAGGCATGTCTCGAGAAATACTTTATGTAGCAGCCCAGGGCCTTACTCGGGACTCCAAAGGCATCGTGTTTATACGATACTAAACGCCATGTCAAGGTTGGTGCCATTTCCGGATTTTGAGCCGCATGACTTGTAAATTTGGAACCACTGCAGTAAAAGGAGCCGTATGTATTTCGTTGGAAGTAATGGTATCGATTTTAAACATTACTTAGTTTCTTATCAAGCAGTTTTGCGACTGATTTGAACCCCGTAACATATCTTTTATCCCAGGGAACAAAATTTAATTTTGACAGTTTTTCTATACAAAACCTACACTGTCCTCCCATACCTATTAACACTGTAATTTGAAAACATTGTAGAAACAATTAATTTTGAAAAGAGTAACCGTGGAGTTTCTTGCCGGCTCTTCACCACAGGAAGCGACCAATTGGAACCGTGCACCTAGCTTCTGACGTTTCATAAGTGCCCTTGTAGGTTTATGTGAAATAAAATATTTTGATTTTGAAAAACTGTCACTTTTATTCTTCGAATTAAAGATATCTAACATTAGTGAAATCGGTCTCCAAAAGATATCTCTCATTTCGACTCGGTCAACACTCGATTTTATTGTTTGAAGCAACTAGGTCCAAGATTGTTTATGGCTTTGTGCTTTATATTTTAATAGCTCATTATCTTCTTGCCCTTGTCCCATGTTACTTGGGGTCGGCGCAACACGTTTTCTTTTTCCACTCTCCGCTGTCAACCGTCACACTATCATTCACTCCCTTCTCTTTCATATCATTTCTCACGTAATCCTTCCATCTTTTCTTTGGTCTTTCTCTCCTGCTCCATCCATTAACATTTATATCCATCACTCTTTTAGTCACATGCATTTATTCTCTCTTATAAGTACTGAATTGCCAGACACTTAAGTTTTAAATTCAATAGAGCAGAAAACATAAAAAATACGGCAAAACATGAATAATGGCTGTTTGCATCTCTCAAAGATTGAATGGAGCCCTCAGTCGAATGAGTTGTGGATAATTGGAGAGCGCAGGAGAGTCGGATTATACGGGGCTTTAAAACTGCGGCCTATTTAAAAATGTTGAGCCAATACACCGGCAAATGATATTGGAATTGACGACTCAATGGGATCGTCGATTTTAATCTTGAAACATAATTGGACGAGAGACCGACTCCTAAATATTATTTGGAGTAAGTCAAATATCAAGATCTAATAAACATTGTAACAGCGAATTTACACCCTTTTGACCTAGGCCAAATATTTAACCGCGAAATTTCGCTGGTTAAAGATAGTTCTTTAAAAAGAGACTGTTCACGTTCTGAACTCAACAAAAGAGACCATCAATAGAAAAAGTTCAATGTCTAAACGACTAACCTCAATCGGAACCACTACTTTTATTTCTTATCGGTTGAACTCTGTAAAATATTCAAAACAAACAAACTGTCTAGAATACCTGCACGGATACGTACTACCTGGCTAACCAGCTATCTTCAAGGTTACGTCACAGTAGCGACGAGGCACGCATACCTGCAGTGCTATCCAATGCATGCGACGACCTTGCACCAACAAATGTAAACGGCAGAAGGTTTACTCCACAAAATTCACTAAAAAGTAACCCAAGGTCACAAGGACGATAAACTACTGAAATTGTAGAAATGACAAACTTTGAACTTTCGATTTCCTCAAACGTCATTGCTGTTGGCTATTTAACCTGTCATGATTTAAACCTCTAGCAAAAAAATAAGAAGTTACTCAACCATATGATTCAGTCATGATTAAATTTTTGGCAGCAGATATTACAATCACAAGACCCTATGTCTTCTGGATCATTGTACAGAAAGGACAGAATATGTAATGTGATTTTGAAGAGAGACCGCAAACGAAATCATCATCTGCCTAGGCTTTTCACGATTATGTTAGGGTTGGCTTCCAGTCTAACCAGATACAGCTAAATACCAGGATTTTGCATGGAGCGACTACCTGTCTGAACTCCACAACCCAGTTACTGAGTAACACGATACCCCTTGATAAGACTGGTTGTCAGATTTTCGGGCTTCTTAACGACTGACAAAGATTTACAAATGACAGCCGGGACCAACGGCTTAACGTGCTTTCCAAGGCACGGAGGGATCTTGGAATGTAAAGATGGTCACCCATCCACGGACCAACCGTGACAAGCGTAGATTAACCTGATCGATTGGCTCGTGCGGCTGTTATTACTTAGCCACAAGCCCCACTCAAATCAACAAACGAAATAAAGTATTAAAAAGCTAGGAGCGACTAGCCTCGCAGCAAGGTAAGCTAGTAAGAATTATAAGAGCAGCAGAAAAGCGACTTCGGTGACGTGTGAAGAGACCAATGTCCAGTAGTGGACTACCTGATAATAATGACAACCATCAAGATAGATGTTCCAAAAAAGTGTTTCGCAGCCGCCATCTTGGATTTTCAGTTCGACCTCACTATCGGCTTTTGCATCCTTGAAAACCATGAAAACAATACACATGATGAAAAATTTTAAAATTTTCAGCGCCGCCATCTTGGAATTTCATTTTGACCAAATTCACGCTTTCTCTCTCTCTCTTGCATGCAGTGTACTTGGGCCGATGTGTACAATTTTATCCCACGACACCGTAATCACTTTACTCTTTTCTTTTGTATTTTTCTGCCGGCGTTCTCTCTCTCTCTTTCTTTCTCTTAGAATTAGAAGAAGACAGTCGCAAGTATTAACACTTTTTAGCGTGACAATTTCTGAAATTTTACAAGCCGCGTTCTTTCCAATAAACCTTCTGAAGTCTTTTCTGTACTTGCAACAGCGCGGCGAATTGTATCACAGTATTGCATAAATACGCCAGGCATTGTGCGAATACCTTGCATGACACTGATGGCTTTGTGATGCCATACTTACTCAATGAATAGGATATTAATATTACATAGTAACTATTTACTATGAAGTTGTGACCTAATTAAGAAGGACATAGATTGTGGTTTATTTCATTAGAAATAGTGATTTGCAAGTAGATACAATTTCAAGATATTTATTGGTACGAATTTCTTTAACGCGGCTTGTAAACTTTCAGAAATTGTCACGCTAAAAAGTGTTAATACTTGCGACTATCTTCTTCTAATTCAAAAAGAAAGAAAGAGAGAGATAGAGAGAACGCCGGCAGAAAAAAAAAACAAAAGAAAAGAGTAAAGTGATTACAGTGTTGTGGGATAAAATTGTACACATCGGCTCGAGTACACTGCATGCCGAAGAGAGAGAGAGAGAAAAAATGTGAATTTGGTCAAAATGAAAATCCAAGATGACGGCTCTGAAAATTTTCAAGTTTTTCGTCATGGGTATCGTTTTCATAGTTTTCGAGGGTGCTAAAGCCGATAGTGAGGTCGAAATGTAAATCCAAGATGGCGGCTGCATTTTTAAAAAAATCTTATGTGATAAAGAACTTCGTTACAGACGGAGTCCCCTTACCGCACACGTTTTTTGCTCTTATTATAGTCGTATGTCCAGATAAGCGCAACCATCTCACAGCAGAATAATAGCCATCAAATGAGTTTCAGCTTTCATAAAGCTTCACCCTCAGATATTATAGTGATGGTATATTCAAGCAGCTTCTACGATTGACAATACGTTTCGTTCTTCCGGCGCTCTAACGTATCCACATTGCTGGCTGGTCAATGTTTTTAAAGGCTGACAGGCGCAACGTGAAACCGGTAGAACAATTTCCGTGAAATTTTCATATAAATTGTACCACCAGAGTCGCGTCGTGCCTGTCTACAGGACCCTTCACACGGCATAACCTATTCATGCTCCTGAAGGTATGGGAAAAGAAGACTTGTTAAAAACGTGAAAGTGCATTTATCTGTTCATCATGTTGAGTTACAGCTTTGCAAGCAAATTCGAGAGCATAACACGAATACGAAAGCGGAAATGTAGCTCTCCTTTTTCTACAAAGAAAACTAGGATCACCGACTAACAAATTAAACAATATTAACCTCACTAACCTACATCCATAAAATCTCTAAATTTGCATTAAACAATTAGTTTAACGAGTAAAACAGCCATACATTAACCTTACTTCCTTACACCAATTACATACATGTATGACTCAATGAGAAGCGACAATTAAAAACGAATTTGAATACATTAGCGAACAATCGTGTCGTTTGAATAATTTTACATTGCTGTCTGTACTGTTGGCAAAATAGATTAGTTTGCAGACTACCTACAACTCTTTTTTAACTCATGTTAGTTAAGGTTGCCATGGTATGGAGTCGATACGCAGAAACGACAAATATATTGCAAAAATATTTTAAAATATGAACTGGACCAAAAATTTATAAAATTGTGTGGAAGTTCGAATAGCAAGTGGATATCGAGATAACGGCTTATATGGATTTATTATGGAAGAAGAAGATGTAGGAAGATACTCCGTCGATTCCAAATGTTGTCCTACATACCAAAGTCTTATGTTGACTGTACGTAGTACAATTGTATCGATGTAAGTAGAAGTCGTTATCTATAGCGATAGATCATATGATGGTAACAATGATTCTGGTGATGGTCTAAGGAATGGGAGAAAGCGAAGCATCATTACCGTGATCTTGGTCGATAGTGATAACATACATACATACATAAACTCACGCCTTCTTCCCATAGGGGTAGGCAGAAACTACAGAACGCCACCTGCTACGATCCTTACATACTCCTTTTGCCTCGTTTACGTTCATACATCTGGTCATACACGCACGCCGGTTGCGAGTACTACGCACCTGGCCTTTCTGAAGAAAATCACCAATAAGATCAGTATATGTCCTTCTAGGGCGTCCCGCCGTCCCCGCCCGGCCTTTCCCTTTACATCAGCACAACATGATAACATGATGCAGGAAATTAGTGGCTTCGTAGTTTCTTTGCTAATTGATAAACCGATAGGGTTCTTATATGGAACAAACAGCAGAAACAATATCAATGTCGGTGGAATTACAAGCACTTGAGAGTACTTATTATAAAATGTGTATATTCAGCAGCACACGCCACCTAAGAACCAGTTAGAACTTGGGCGCTTGGGTAAATGTCGCGTTAGCCACTTTGCATCATCACAAATCAGTCAGGCTGTTTTTGTTGGCCTGGCGCGTTCACATGAAAATATCTACCAAGTTAAAAACAAAAAAGAAACAGTGGCACTCCGGGAGTGCCGACAGAAGTGAAAACTTGAACAAGATTGCCTTGGTGGAAGAAAAATACTTGCATAGAACATTGATCCGTAACGTAATTAAATAAAGAGCATAATCGCGTTTACAAAAATGAGGTGTCGGAACAGTGTCGCGAGTTCAATTGTTTTTTCCCATTTCAAAAATGTCCAACGCGCCTAAAGAAGTTTTCACTTCAAAACTGTACAAAATATAAATTCATAATACAGGATGAGTTTTCTTTTTTGTTAAAACTCAATTTCAACATTCATACAATATCCTACGATCAAATTATATTAATCCCAATATCGCTTCCGCTTCTGCAAACACCACTGACTGAACGAAAGTGAACTAAACATTAACAATTCAGACTAACGCTGTGCATTTCAATAATTCATACGTTCGATGCGCCCACGCAGACAAACGGCGCGTGACGTAATACAAATCATTATGATTTGATACAGATTTTAGTATTGAATCAGATTTATTGATATAATTCATGGATGTATTGTGTGCAGGAATTGTAAACAGGTTAAACTGGTTACATAAAAAGAATTTCACGTCTTTGACGTTTTCCTTGTTAAAAAAAAGAAAATACGTTTATTTGCGGTAAAATATGACGCAAAGAAACAACACTACAGAATAGATGATAAAAGTATGCTTTAGTTAGGGAAATGTTAAGAGGATAGAGAGAAAGAAATTAGGTAGTAGCATCATCCACTAATTTAAAAAAAATCGCTAGAATAGCGTTTGCTAATCATGGTGTTTGAGATAATATGGATTCAGTAAATTCTTCTTCTTCAATCGGTCCCTCATTACTGAGGATCGTGGTCACTGGACCGCAATAAGCGGACAATTGCCTCCATCGACTCCGGTCCAAAGCTGCCATCACCACCTGCTGAAGTTTGCTTGAGGACGTAGCTTCTTTTACTTGGTCAGACCATCGACGTGTTTGGCCGGCTTCGTGCTCTCTTTCCTTCGATATTGACCGATAATAATTCAGAAAATAGCGGTCATTAAACCAGTGACTGTTTCAAGCTACGAACGAAAGTGAACTCAGCATCAGCAATCATTCTCACGCAACATTAAAATGATTAATATTCATAAGCCTGCGCCCACGCACCGGCAGACGTTTTGTGACGTAAGACGCATCAATTTGTCATGTAATTTATGTGTGATACAGTTTATAGAATTGAATGATTTTATTGTCTGGTGAGGTGATACCAATTTTTGCATTGAATACATACATGCATAACATCACGCCTGTAATCCCCGAGGTGTACCTATAGTACACCCACATTTCACCAGTTATGTTTAAGTCCCATGTAATAGGGGGCGAGCCTATTCCCATCAATCGGGCACAAATCCAGACTCCGGGCTGCCACTGAGAAATTCCAGATGGAAAAATCCAATAACATTTGAACGACCCGGGAATCGAACCCAGGACCTCATACTCAGCAGTAGCGCTTGCGACCACTAGATCAACGAGGCAGTCTGCATTGAATAGTGTTGGTATAATAGGGCCTTTTTTTTTTGGGTGAGAAATTACCAAATAACTTCTCCCGCTCTGGGCGGAGCGGGAAGGCGTGTCAGACTTTTACTGACTAAAACCCACCCGTATTCCTTCGGTTGCCCTGTTGCCGGGGGCCACGATGTCCCTATCGGACCCCGTCCATTCTGCTGACATCTCTTTGAGGTGCGCGTGGAACACAACGCGCCGTCGACCCGGGCTTGGTCCTTATCGGACGGCGAGCTACCCATTGCTCACCGTCCGCAAGCCCGCGCCTACGGTGGCCGGAAATCGGCTCGCGATTCCCGCCCCGGGCGTCTCCTCCTGCGGCGGTTAGGGGCGTGAGGGCGCGAACTTTGCCTCTCGCGAGCATTACCGCTTTGCAGAAGGAGGTGACGGCCTTACATAAATATATAGAAATGGTGAACATATTTATTTTAATTGAGCCTATTACAAAAATACAGTACAGTACAAATTCAAACTAATAGTATGCCATAAGTATAATTTTTACTGTGTCTGTGATGCAAAATATCTTTACAAATACCTTTTATAAAGACGTGAAAAAGTCAGCCTGTTTGTATGAAACAGCAAGAAGAGCGACCTTTACTGTGATGAACAAGGAAAACAGTACGTAAACAATACAAACATATACAAAGGTACGAACATAGCTACATGTCAAACTTGCAGTGAAAAAAAACATCTCAACGAAAATCTGTTCACAAAAGGAAATTGTTAAAACAATACGCCGAAAATAGGACAAGAAAGAAACAAAATCTATTTATTTTATCTCAAGGAAACAAAAACACGACATGTCATCCTTTAATTTTCAGTCCCTTACAAACCTTTATTTCGTGAAACAAACTTGGACAGAGATAGCCTTTCAACCAATTTATATAGATCCCAAACCCAAACAATTTTTCTTTAGAATAGTTAAGGTTTTCAAGGAGCAATTTACTGTGGTCGTAAAATGGTAGGAAACATACAATTTCACCACTATTGCCTGATATGAAAGGAGCTGAAATCGGCACAAATACACGTTTGGGAACCTTCCAGAATGATTCGCTGTGACCTTTCGCACTTGACCTTTACACTGGTGCTTGTAAGGACGATTATCTGGTATAATTCATATCTGACATAATATTTCTTGTATCCTTCAAGAAACTGAAATATGTTTGGCAAAAGATTTAAAAAGCTAACTTACAACTATGTCTTATAAAACTCATGAAGTAACGTGAGGGAAATTAATTAATTATCAAATTGACTACCAACATAAATTGTCCATATATTTCAATCACGACTGTCATTCTTTGACAGATATTTAACGAGATCGATTTAACTAGGTCTCATACCTGGGAAAATTAGTTTTCTCCATCGATTTATGGTTTTCTCCGTATTTTCACCCAAACAGAGCTCGGTCGCCCAAAGTTTAGAACAAGATATGACATGACATTATTGACATTAGAATAATGATCATGGCAGCATGGAATTAGTAAGTACCTACTATCATGGCAGTATGGAATTAGTAAGTACTATTAAATGAGTATTCTCTATTTTCACCAGAGCAGAGCTCGGTCGCCCAGATAATGGCTATAACAGATAACGGCAAACTGACGTAGTGTGTTAATTTGCTGACCGTACGCAAATCAAAAATTAGTCGAGGAACCCCAAAAAACTACACTAGAATTATCTTATTAACCAATTATAATGAACACGATCACGTTCATATGGGTCAAAAGTTATGCTCAATAGATCAAATTAGGTTACCCTAATTACACACTAGGCAACCTATTTACTCACATACATAAGTAACATTTATTTACTTACATTTCCAAATATTTCGTACACTCGATACTTAATTATAATTGACACAAAATCACTGAGTAAACACTAATCATTATTGATTATTCGAAGTTTTATATATTCAGTTAGGTTACTGTGTCAGTACATTGACCTCGCATGCTAAACAGGTTAATATTTTTAACTGAAGTTTATAATTAACCCAGTTTTGACTACTGCATGGAGTGTTACCAGGCAATTCTCTCAAAAATGGATTAACATAAATACCATTGTGTATGGGAATTTAGAAATGTTTATATACTTACTAGCGGACGTCACGCGGTTTCACCCGCGTAATTCCCGTTCCCGTGGGAGTACGAGGATAAAATATAGCCTATGTTACTCGCTGATAATATAGCTATCCATTGTTGAAAGAAGTTTTCAAATCGGTCCAGTACTTTTAAGTTTATTCGTTACATACAAAAATTCAAAAATACAAATCTTTCCTCTTTATGATATTACTAGCTGCGCCCCGCGGTTTTATCCGCATAAGTCTCGATCCCGTGGGAAAAAAAAAGTATCCTATGTTCTTTTCCAGGGCATCATCTATATATGTGCCAAATTTCATCCAAATCCGTTCAGCCGTTTTAGCGTGAAGGCGTAACAAACAAACTTACTTTCGCATTTATAATATTAAGGATTAGCTTATTATCTGATACTAAAATTATTTAATTCACATTAGTTACTGATGAATAAAAAGCCGTTGGTCCCGACTGTCATTTTTAGATCTTTGACAGTCGTTACGGGGAGTTAGAAGCCTGAAACTCTGACAACCAGTCTTACCAAGAGGTATCGTGTTACGCAGTTACTGGGTTGTGGAGATCAGATTGGCAGTCGCTCCATGTAAAATACTGGTATTTAGCTTGCATCCGGTTAGACTGAAAGCCGATATCAACATAGTTGGGAAAAGGTTAGGTAATTAATAACATAGTTTTAAATTTAAGTTCGACAGTCTTATTTAAATACAAGTAGTATTGTCAAGCCCACAGATTTTTATGAAATGCAGAAGGGGGAAATGTCAAATTAAAATATTTTAATACAAGCCCGTCTGTGCCTGCAAGCCGAAGATTGAAAACAAGACAAATGTACTTATACAAATGCCAAACTTCTTTCTTTCATAACCATCACATTTCTCAAGCTCTAAATTCATCTTTGACAAACCTAAAACGACCGTGCGTGTATCACAAAGTTGTGAAATGAACTTCTCAGTCTGTACCCCAGGGAGAAAGTGTGATGATTTCACTTATACAACTGTACCCTTTCGGGGTTCTTAAAGTTTATTACTGTAATCTTGGTCCTACACTGTAATATGAGAGTGTATAAAATTCTTGAGGTTGCTAACTCCCTTGTGTGGACAATTTAGAGTTCTCTTGGGTTAACCGCAAACTATAGTTTTTGTTTTCTAAGGTTTGTGTTAGTTTTTAGGTGAATTCGAGGTTTATTAAAAGGTTTTTTATGAAGTTTTTATTAAAATGATTATAAAATCTTATCGATTTCAAAGAGCTTTCGAAGAATGTAGGTATGAATTTGTTTAGACCTTCTTTTTGAGTCGATGGCAAAAATATGACATAAAATATATATTTTTCATAGATGTGAAATAAAGTTTGTAGTATGTACCTGGGCGACCGAGCTCTGCTCTGGTGAAAATAGAGAATGCTCATTTAATAGTATAGGAAAGTTCATACAGTACCTACTTATTCCATGCTGCCATGATAGTAGGTACTTACTAATTCCATGCTGCCATGTCATTATTCAATATCTTGTTCTAAACTTTGGGCGACCGAGCTCTGCTCGGATGAAAATACGGAGAAAACGAATTTTCCCAGATATGAGACTAGCTAGATCGATTTTTCGCTCCCGTAAACTCCCATCGATTTCGAGAACGTAAGTACAAATATATATACTTAGAAAAAAATATAAAAATATTGCTCGTTTAATAGTATAGGATAGGACAAAGATACCTAAAAAGAATGGAACTGAACTGCTTGTATGCAATGGCAATTCGATTTGCAAACTTTGCTAGGCTAGGTACCCATGTGTTTTTGTCTAAAGTTAACATTCATTTTCCTAAGAATTTCGTATAGCAATCACATTGAATGTTACACGTGAAGGAATACAATAAATCATCATCATCATCATCAGCCTATAAAGTTCCCACTGCTGGGACACAGGCCTCCTCTCTGTGAGAGGGAGTGGTCCGTAATCCACCACGCGGGCCCAGTGCGGGTTGGTAGATGTCACATGTCTTCGAATTTTTGGTTCTAGGACATGCCGGTTTCCTCACGATGTTTTCCTTCACCGTTTTGAGAGCAGTGATGATGAAATAATTAACACAAAGTAAAACGCCTGTCTGGGTTCGAATCTACGACATACAACTCGTAAGTCGCGGCCGTTATCACTGGGCCACCACTGCTCTACTGCATCAATACAATAAATAAATAAATAAATTGAAATGAATTAACTTCGTCCACAAACAAAGAATACAAATAAACAAACAAAAGTTTTGGTTTTGTTTCGTGTTTATCAATTCGGTAGGTACTTCCATTCCACTTTCTATAAATTCGTATAAGAAAACAATAAAACACATTAACCAAACTTATTGGAAGAACCGTCAATCACCCCTGATTTGACCAGAGTGTATTATTAGGGACATCGAAAATACAAATGACATTGCACTTAAATAATGTATTTCCTGTTACCTATAGTTTTTCCATATCAACAAGGAAAACCCATCAAAATAAACATGTAGTAATTGTGCCTTAGAACACGGAGTAGATTGGTACAGAAGGTTACCTCTACAACATCTCTCGGAATTAACGCACACCACCAAATACCCCAATTAGAATATAATGTTATAATCATAATACATACACTGAATTTTTACTATTGTGTATAACACAATTACTTTGTTTTTATATTAAATTTGTTATACCGATTGTGGGAGAAAATTGTGATCACATTGCAAATCTACGCACGCACACAGTCCCACACGCATGAAGGTCCAAAAGTATAGTAGGTATTCGTCCATTTTGGTTTGTTTTGACTGTACAGCAGATGTGTGACTGTAATTTACGTCGTTTTAATTATTTTTTTGCAAAAAAAAATACCAATATTAAAAATTACAGAAATCGATTCAGTGAATGAACTTCTTTCATAATGTGCATTAATTCAATTACATAATGTCTATAATACAGCGAAAACAGGCGCACGCATACATATACGCGTACGGGCGGCGATATCAAACGAATGCCAGTCGCGAGTGCGCTTGCACTCGCTGTACGTGAAGCGTGTCTAAAGTCTATTTATTATAACTTGTTTCCAGTTGATGTTGTTTCCACTTAAATAAAACATTAACTTCATATAAGTGTAAATAGAGTTGATTTTAGACTGACTAGTACTGTTGAAAAGGTCATAAAAAATTTGAAGTTGTAGCACAAACTGAACCTTATGTGTAGGCATTATAGTTTTATGTCCTAAAACTCGTGTTTGTTTTAATTGCGAACGTAGTAAATATATGTGCGTGCGTTTTCGCTCGGTGTATAGAGCGGATCTTCTGTCCCTATCTACTTTGTGCTTCGAATCAGTTCCGTGGCTATCTATTATCAAAGCTCCATCACCCCTTAGTCCGTTATTATAAATCGATTAGATATTTGTTTGTTTTCGCTGGAAAGCTCCTAGTTTTTATGGTGGCGGTAAATATTATGTTAGATGTTTTTACTAATGTGTATTTTTGGTTCTTGTGTGTATTTCTGTAGTGTACATAATTCAACCAACTGTACCTACATACGATAGGACACACAAAACCGATAAAATATTAACATCATACTAGGTATGTATACTCGTGAGCAAAAGTATGGAATCACCTACTTGTTACTTCATCATCATCATCATCATCAGCCTATAAATATATTCCCACTGCTGGGACACAAGCCTCCTCTCTGTGAGAGGGAGTGGGCCGTAATCCACCACGCGGATCCAGAGCGGGTTGGTAGATGTCACATGTCTTCGAATTTTAGGTTCTAGGACATGCCGGTTTCCTCACGATGTTTTCCTTCACCGTTTTGAGAGTAGTGGTTATGAACTTATTTACACAAAGTAAAGCGCCTGTCTGGATTCGAACCTACGACCTACAACTCGTAAGTCACGGCAGTTACCACTGGGCCACCACTGTTCTCACTTGTACCGAGCGATCTTTAAAACTAAATAACTGTTGAAAATTAATGAAAATACTACCATTTTAAAGGCTATACTGTAAACTTGAATTTCATGCCAAATGCATTTAAATTAAACCCATATTTCAAGGGCTTAAGAGCAGAGGAGTAAGAAAAAAGACATGTTTCAATTTCTCGATACGCTGCGAGTTGCGCCATATTGATCCCCTATAAAAGCATTTTTTATCAGTCGGCTGTCACACATTGACCGGTACATATCTCCGCTACTTTCGACCTTTGACCTTGGACGATAATGGATAAAGTAGAAAAGCCCTTGAAATATGGGTTTAATTTAAATGCTTGTGGCACGAATTTCAAGTTTACAGTATAAAGCCTTTAAAATGGTAGCATTTTCATTCATTTTCAACAGTTATTTAGTTTTTTAAATCGCTCGGAAGAAGTAACAAGTAGATGATTCCATACTTTTGCTCGCAAGTGTACATTCTTACAAATAAATAAATTCTGATTTATTACTCTTGTCACAGAGAAAATTTGTATTTATATCTGAGCATTGAAAACGTTTTAAAAGTATGGTTCATATTGAAAATAAATGCCTACAGGCAATAACAATCTGGTGAATGATTGCTGACGGATTCGAATTAAAACTATTTGCAATGCTCCGTTTTCTCTTATTCCGTTTAATAAAATAAAGAGAAAATATTGCATTTAATAACAGAGTAAACATGCTACAACTTAATATTATTATTCCCATGAGGATGTTGAATAAAGAACTCTCACGTAATTTCAGATATAAATAAAAATGAACTATTTATTTACGCTACAAATGGGTTCATTTTTTATACAAAAGGTTTCTTTTATAAAACATTAAGAGGTTTATTTTAAAATAATTGAATATTTACAGCGAGTAATAAGACCCAAAGGGACTTGGATATTTTCACTGGGCTTGTTTGTGTATGAAAACTGTTGATTCAGGTTATTTACAGCTTCAGTATTTAGATTCACGATTACTATTACTATTAAACGAGCAATATCTTATATATAAAATTCTCGTGTCACAACGTTAGTTACCTTACTCCTCAGAACGGCTTTACTGATTTTTACCAAATTTTATATGCATACTAGCGGACCCGACAGACGTTGTCCTGTCAAAACATTGTCCAGCGGACAAAATTGTGAATCTAAACCATTCCCAGATCCCCTTGAACACACACAAAAAATTTCATCAAAATCGGTCCAGTCGTTTGAGAGAAGTTCAGTGACATACACACTCACAGAAGAATTATATATATAAAGATTCAGTAGGTCTGAGAATTCAGATCATATTCAGTAGGTTCGATGAAAGTTGCAATATAGGGGTTTACGGAGGCGAAAAATCGATCTAGCTAGGTCTCATTTCGTGGAAAATTTGTTTTATCCGTATTTCCACCCGAGCTGAGCTCGGTCGCCCAAAGTTTAGAACAAGATGGTTACCTTAGAACAATGACATGGCAGCATGGAATTAGTATGAACTATCCCATACTATTAAATGAACATTCTCTATTTTCATCCGAGCAGAGCTCAGTCGACCAGATACTATAACTATTATTTGTTTTATGTACGACATACTACATAGTGACTGAATAAGTTTTTAATTGAATATTCAAAGTTAAATCGAAATAACTAAAGAAAAAAAACCTGAAAGGGGTAATTGCACTTATCATTATGAACAACTATTAATTAATAAGGAACCAAACCTGAAATCGCGAAAATAATGAGCTTTTACTTACATTTATTCAAGTTATGCGAACATAAATGTATGGAGAAGTTTATTTTCTCAAATATGCTTGGCGAGCATTATTATGACAACCTTCTTCAAAATAAATCGAAAATGCTGTACTTACCTACTGGTCGAATACAAGCGTGCGCCCGGCCGGCAATATTTGTATGAAAATCCATATCTATCTTGTTTAGCGACCGAATAAATTACTATGAAAACTCATAACTGTCGTCTTATTTAAAAATGGAACGAACTTTTTGTCTTCTCTTTGCATCTTATGTATTCAAAGTAAATATTGATCACTTATAAAAAAATCCCATATTTAACCGCTTCACGGTTATACGCTTAAAAATAACATCAATATGTCTTTTTAGTGTTGCACGACCAAGTTCTTTCTCTGTGTGAGAACAGGAGATAGAGGCATCAATATACCTAACTTAAAGTTACGGCACCCTCACACAGAACGTCCTACAACATTTCACATACAAGTCTTTACATCCATACAAGTCCAAAGTAAACAGTATTTAAGTGGGCTAGCCCGAAAATATTGCCATCGACGGTCAGAGGGAGACGCGGGGGATTGATTTAGTTTGTTGAAGCCGCGACGTTATCGATTGGCCAATGAGAAGTTACAGGGTTTTATATCGTCACTACTTCAGCTTGGGTGATGAGTAGAGAAATAGCTTTATGGAGAGGAAGCAGTGATATGTTCGACGTGGAGGTGAACAAAGGTATGTAACATGGAATTGTGTTAGTATCAAAAGTGGTGATGTGGTCAAATAACAGTAGTTTTCTTAGTCAATATACGCAAATATCATCAGTCTCACATACCACCAAGTTCTATCTGCCTAGCCTTTTCCCAACTATGTTGGGGTCGGCTTCCAGTCTAAACTGGATGCAGCTGAATACCAGTATTTTACATGGAACGACTACCTATCTGACCTCCACAACCCAGTAACTGGGTAATACGATACCCCTTGGAAGACTGGTTATCAGACTTTCGGGCTTCTGACGACCCGTAACGACTGTCAAAGATCCACGAATGACAGCCGGGACCAACGGCTTAACGCGCTTTCCGAGGCACGGAGGAGTCTCAGTATGGAAAGATGGTCACCCATCCACGGACCAACCCCGGCAAGCGTAGCTTAACCTGTCGAATCTACCCGTGCGGCTGTTATTATTTAGCCACGAGCTCTTCTCACATACTACCAAGTAAAGCCTACAAAAACCTTGAACATCCCTAACGACATCTCTTGGTAAAGACACAAAAGTACTCTTAACGCAAACTCAAGCCATATGGATGACTGATTGCATGAATATTTTGAAATAAACGTTGAAGTTACATAATTTGTTTGATAGATAGATTCATTTATTTACCTGAAATATGGTATTTTACAGATTTTATAACAAATATACAATAGTTCTTCAAATTCCGCCAACTAAAAATATTAAATTGCAATGTCAAAAAAAAAATAAGTACTTAATCAAGAATTGTCTAAATTATCAAATTACAAACGTCAAATAAAAATAATTCAATAACAAATTTTCAAAAAATTGGTCCTGTTTTATGATAAAAGTTATGTTTAATGCAGTGTTTTAACCAGCAAGGCCGTAGTTGAGCATCTTTGACTGCAAGAAAATTATATCTAAGTAGTTTTAATGCACAGAGCCAAAGTCAAGGCATGAGTAATTACTACTCACCTATCCCTGACACTTTTTTTTTTTTTTTGGGTGGTAAATCATCAAATAACTTCTCCCGCTCTGGGCGGAGCGGGAGGGCGTGTCAGACTCTTACTGACTAAAACCCACCCGTGTTCCTTCAGTTGCCGTGTTGCCAGGGGGCCACGATTTCCCTATAAAAAGAGTAATCAAGATGTTTTATAGCCCATTACATTGAGACATGTAGGTACTTTTGCAGTAGATCATTTGCAAACACAAACAGATGTCTTTAAATCTATCCTGACATTTATAGCCACATCTAAACAGCCCATATCTCTTGATTAACCAAAAATGAGTTCCCAAGACAATGACTGACATGGCCCATTACATCTGGGTCACAAAGAATGGCCGCCCACCTCCAGTTATTTGGTAGATATCAAAATAAGCAGATATCTGTTCACATCCTTATAAGCGTGTTCTGTAGGTGGTCCGGGTCGTAATGAACGTATCCTGTTAAACAATTGATTAATTGTGACGACTCTGGGAAACTGACCTATTTCACGTTTTGTTTTGCAATTGAAGATGATTGCTCTTGTAATGGTGATATAACACACCTATGTTCTAGATATTTAGACTAACATTGCAACTGAAACCAGGTAAAACTAATCTTCTTAATTTCGTGTGGTTAGTGACCAACCTGGTGTCAGAGTTTTAAAGCCGCTGACTTGGCTTCACATGCCGTCGAGAAATAATTCCCAGGCATGATGATTCTTAACGATGTTTTCCTTCACCTTGAAGCAAGTGATAATTATACAATACACACATGAATCCGAAAAGTCAGAGATGCGTGCCTTGGGTTCGAACTCGAGACCTATGACTTGGCAGTCCAACGGTCACATCATTTGCCTAGCCTTTTCCCAACTATGTTGGGGTCGGCTTCTAGTCTAACCGGAAGCAGCTGGATACCAGTATTTTACATGGAGCGACTGCCTATCTGACCTCCACAACCTAGTTACTAGGTAACACGATAGGTACCCCTTGGTAAGACTGGTTGTCAGACTTTTTTGGGCTTCTAACTACCCGTAACGACTGTCAAAGATCTACAAATGACAGCCGGGACCAACGGCTTAACGTGCTTTCCGAGGCACGGAGGGGTCGTGGTATGTAAATATGGTCACCCATCCACAGACCAACCCCGGCAAGCGTAGCTTAACCTGATCGATCGACCCGTGCAGCTGTTGTTACTTAGCCACAAGCCCCACTCAGCAGTCCAACGGTCACACAACTAGGCTATTACTACTTACGATTTATTATGTTTGCAACATAAACGCATGTCAACTTTAAACACACATTACAGTAAATTGATTTCTGAATGACAAAAACGAGGCAAAAGGAGTATGTAAGGATCGTAGCTGGTGGCGTTCTGTAGTTACTGCCAACCCCCACGGGAAGAAGGCGTGAGTTTATGTATGTATGTAAAAACGATTGAAAAGAACATCAACAGAGATTTACCTAGTTTTAAAAGCAGTCAGTGTCCAACGTATTCAGAATCAAAGACTTATTCTTTGCCAAAACACACAAGGACCAAAATACAGCTAAGTGCTTTTAAACACTACCTACTAATTTCCCTTCAAAGCAACACACCAATAGCTATATATAATTACCAATTACCACAGCAGTATGTCCTGCGGGATACTTAAGACAATAATTATCTCAATTGGTAGTGAAATTAATGAGCACTGTGTGTTATTAGCGATCAGGAGAATCATGCAAATCTAGGATGCAAATGGAGCGAGGACATAATGTACATATCTGTTGATAGTTTGGCCTACAAGGTATAATTGACATTATTGAAAACCTCTTAATGGGACATTGCACTCATCATTATTAACAACTTTTACTCCCAATCCTGAAATCGTAAATAAAATAGCTGCTTCATACATTTCTGTTCGCATAAGTCGACAAAATAAAATAATTAAATAAAAAAAGGATTGTGTGGTTTTATGAAACCACAGTAAAAGTGAAACTTCTATAGGCGCCGCCATATTGGCCTTGGCTACTCCCACGAGCGCCTTTCACTTTATCCCTACTCCGCAGCCGACCGTCACGCGACATGCAACACACAGACGAAAGACGATGTAATAAAAGTTTCACTTTAAAACACATAAGGTTAGTTTAGTCATACACTAAACACGATTGTAGAAGCAGTGGTTAAAAGCAGGTTGAACAGTATCTTTTTACTTAGTTCTGGAGTCAGCCTGAACTATGTACAAGTACAATTTTAACAGTTAATATTTATAAAACCCCATACAAAAACATTTCCAAATTTTTCTTTCCTACTCCATCACTAGACCTATTCATTGAGATCATTCTAATGAGCCCAAACACGATATCTGTGCTGTAAGTTGGTAAGGGAGTTAGGTATCCAGCAAATTTCAGGTGATGCTGCAGCATCAGTTCAAGGTTCCTTTGTTCTTATAATATCATTGAAGTGACAGAATACCAATTTTCAAATCGATCAGACCTGTGGAAGATACTCACATCCATTCATCAACTAGAAAAGAGCTGATAATCTTCAAACGGCTGAACCGATTTTAATAAAACATATGTAAGAATCATCGCTAGAAAACCTGCTTTCAAAAAACCGAATTCAAATCTGTTCATCCGTTTAAGAGCTACGGTACCACAGACAGACACACATAGCGGTCAAACTTATAACACCCCTCTTTTTGCGTCGAGGGTAAAATAAGATACTTTTATCTCAAGAGCCAAGGAACAAGCTGATTTTATTCGCGATTTCAGGGTTAGTCCCGTAGTAAACGTTGTTCATAATGATGAGTATAATAACCCATAAGCAATAGGTGCTATAATTAATAATAGCAATATGATTCCAAAACATGTTGCTACAACAATGTTGTTTACCATGAATACGAGACTTAAGTGAAAACTAAAACCACGAACAATCTACCACGAAGTACTTTCTATTGAAAACTTATGAATGAAGCACAGGCCTCACAATATCTTCAATAGTATCCTAATGAAACCTCACATCATAACAATATAGTTCAATAGTCCGGGGAGGGAAGTGCCCTCCGTTAATCAGATTAGAGTATACGGGCTGCGGTCACGACCTCATACTTACTAATATGTAGGTATAGATGCAACAATACTCCAGATTTTGTATCGAGAAATTGTGCTTGATTTGTTCAATGGAGACTCAGAATTATGGGTATTGAGTTACGGTGTTTGGAAGATGGGTATAGAATTAATATCTGGCAAGTTATATGAGTCAACGGACAGAGAAATAATGAGAGGAGATGACGCCAACATTGAGGACTTCTGTATGTAACTGTATTTCGAGCAGTTATTGATTATTTCAATATTTGAAAGTGGAAGTAGTGGAACGTCTTCATCGAAGTTATATCGATGAAAACTGTGTTGTTAATTTTTGACGTGATGACGTCTTATAAATCGATGAACGCCGGCTGCAATCACGACAAAAATGTGACGTTCCGCCTGAGCCAAGCATGCAATCGAGAGCGCGGAACAAGCGATAGAGAGGCACGATCGGCCTAAACTTTCGGCTTGTGACATTATCACGTAAATTTGTCGTCCGTAAAACGACTTTACAGACAACCAATTTTTATTTTATAATGAGCTACAAATATGACAATCGAAGGATGAAAAGAAATTCCCTAAAAGAACAAAAAATATCTGAAGGCTAAGAATGTTACTCTCTGGTCAGACAACAGCACAAAACCCACACAATCCAGCTTACTGACGCTTTAACGAAGACAGACGTTAGTCCATCACCATGAAACTAACGCACTTGAGCATGTACCGAAGATCATTTGAGCACCAAACGTCAACATAGCTAAGACAGAAGACACAAGACTGTGCGAACGAAGTCACAGTATGTATATGTGCAGAGTTATGTACAGAATCACCTGAACGTTACTCAGATACGGTGGTATACGTATAAAGGGATGTAGACGTCAAATCCAGAAAGCTGTCTTTACAATTATATGTATTAGAGTGGGTATATCTGTTAGATATACTCGTACAATTTAAACTGTAATATTTTAAAAGCAAAAAGAGGTCATACTTTTTGCAATAATTTGATAACTAAACTTAGAAACTGATTTAAGTGATTTTTGCCAAATAGATGACAAAGACATTTCATATAAATTATCTGTATAGCAGTGATAGCCTAGTGGTGTGGTCGTCAGACTGCCAAGTCATAGGTCTCGAGTTCGAACCCAAGGCATGCACCTCTGATTTTTCGGATCCATGGCGTATTGTATAATTATCACTTGCTTCAAAAACGGTGAAGGAAAACGGTGAGGAAACCAGCATGCCTTTTTTTGGGTGGGAAATTATCAAATAACTTCTCCCGCTCTGAGTGGAGTGGGAGGGCGTGTCAGACTCTTACTGACTAAAACCCACCCGTATTCCTTCAGTTGCCATGTTGCCGGGGGCTACGGTATCCCTTTCGAACTTTACCGCAACCCCGACAGGAAACCTGCCTGAGAGATATATTTCTCGACAGCATTTGAAGCCAAATCAGAGGCCCATGGGCGACTTTAAAACTCTGACACCAGGTTAGTTACTAACCACACGAAAAGAAGAAGATCTAAAAACCGGCCAAGTGCGTGTCGGACCACGCACAATGAAGGGTTCCGTAGTTGGGATGAATTTATCCCAAAAACAAACTTAACTTTGTAGTTGATAAACATGTTCTCCCATACGGAATGTATCGGAAAACATGTTTTTGCAACTGCAAAGTTAAGTTGGTCGATTATTACTCGTTAACTTGTAAAGCCTACTTAGCTGTGATAGTTTTCCTTTTAATTTCGTTATATAAACTACTGTTGTGATTTTTTTCACACACCCAAAACCAACCATTTAGCCGGCAGGGGGGGGGCACTTGACTCTAACAAAAATTAGCACTTTAAAGCTTAATATTTTGCAAACGGATCCCTGAATCCAAAAATGGTTTTCACAAACTCGTAATGTTTTTGTAAGACCTTTCCAATGATACTCCACACTATGGGATAAAAAAATAAAAAATAAAACATCACCACTTTACGTGTATGGGAGGTACCCTAAAAAAAATGTTTTTCATAATTTTGTTTTACCACTTTGTCGGCGTAATTAATATGTATACCTATGTCAAATGACAGCTTTCTAGTACTAAGGGTCTCGGAGCTAGACCGCGGACAGACAGACAGACAGACAGACGGACATGACGAAACTATAAGGGTTCCTTGTTTACTACGGAACCCTAAAAAAGTGAACTTTGAAACCTAAAAATCAAAACTAGTCGTGGGGCCACGGGAACATCCAGTGAATAAATGGTAAATAAGACGGTTCAAAATGGCCGACGTTGAATTTATTGACCTATTACTATAGGTCGTTTAATATCCACAAGTTCATAAGGCAGAAACCAGACACACGTAGATATTATCTCGACACAGCATATTACATCCAACACCCAGTCTAACTTCTCCTAATCTAAACCACCTATTTGCCTAAGAACGCCCGAATTAACCCGTGCTATCAACGTCTACGTAACATACGTCAACAACCCGTTGCCTTTGGCTAGCCAAAATACATACAGACGGCCCATGGACATTGAAGGCGGAATTACTATGGTATTGCCATGTACTTGTCCAGACAGTTTAATTGGTAACGTAACGTACAAAGGAGTGTGTGCTATGGGGAACTATGTGGGGAATTGAACAGTTTGGGTAAAGCGAATGGTAGAACTGTTAAGACAAAAGCTGTTTGTGTCTTTTCAATTTTGTGCCTTGTAGTTTGTGTATGTTTTTGGAACGAAGTTCCTTATCGCGCGTTGCGAAAGGGGGCTAGACGGAAAAAATTAAGACCAAAAGTTGTAACGACAGTTTTTTATTGTGTAACGACACTTTTTTTTTAATTTTAAATATCTCGGAAACGGCTAGGAATATCAAAGGAGATGTCCGCTTTTTGTAGGGACGTTGGTTTTTTATTCCGAGAAAAATCTAACCAGCATCAAACTACATCTAAATAAAAACGACAAAATATGGAACTAGGAACCACTGAAATAATATTTTTAGACCCCTCCATTTAAGAGAAAAATTATAAACTATTTAAACTACAAATATTTTATTTGTTGATGGCAACTATGACAAATATGATATAAATTGACACATGGTACTGTAATTACTGTCAATCAATTGACAGTGATGACAGTAACTTGTGTCAATTTTGACAAGTTAACTATTTGAATATGTCAATATGACATAAATTGACACAGTACTGTCGTTACTGTCAATGAATTGACAGTAAAATGTGTCAATTTTGACAAGTTTACTATTTTATGGGGTGTGTTCACTATATTATCCTAGATAATTAGAAAGGTTTGTTCGTTTTAGGAGTAAATTCTTACTAAAATAAAAAACGATTTTTCTCAAAATTGGAGGTCTTTAAAAATGTATGATATAGTTAGAACCACTAGTTTTTGGAATGTCTGTCCAAATATATTTAACTTATCCTGGTTAGAATTATTGAATAATAAAAAACCATTTTAGGACATGTCCTTTAGATCAAATTCCCCCCCCTCCCCCTAGTATCCACCTCTCAGCTAGAACCTACATTCAGTTAGACCCCTTAGACCCCATTTTTGACCCCCTTTTGACCCCCAGTATCTGTAATTAAGTATATCTTACAACTCTCTTATATATATAACCTCCCCCCGATATCCTCCCGCGACCCCCTGATCCCGATACACCCCCTGCACACCTCCCCCTTTCCTCCTCTTCTCCCCCCTCCCCCGTGCCCCTTTAGGGTTACATCACCCCCCCCCCCCGAGTCTTAACTTTAGAGCCAGAAGTAGTAGACCTATCAAGTTTGGGGTCCCCGAAATCAGGAGAAAAATACCTCTCTTTTGGCTCCATTAAAATCACGGGAAAACGCCGCATTATTCCCTATTTTGGTATTGTGTGGTGCTGCGGTGTACGCTGTGTGTGTGGCGTATGCACTCACTTACCTACTCATTTTATTACAATTCCTTCACTAATAAATCGAAAAGAACTTCGTTCCATCCGGGTGTCCCTTGACACCTCTCAAGTTTTTTTTTTTAAATAATATGTTGTCTTGGAGATATGTCTTCGTGTTTCTTCCATCTGTACCTATTATTGCATTTAGGATCTTCCTTCATTTCTGGTCTTGTCAACTTTTACAATATCCTTAAATCTTCCATAAATTTGTCTCTATTTGATCTTTCATAGTAATCCTCTATAACCAACTGCAGTGAAAAATTATTCCAGCATAGGCCTACTATTTTACTGCAATTTATTTGACTTCAAATTCACAATATACCGTGGTCAACCCTAATTTCATTTCGATCGCAAAGAACAGTTACCATAATCGATTCGTCCTGCAATTCAAATATTATTGTTATGAGAGATGGCTATCCAAATCGGCCATTCAAATCCTAGGTACCTTAGATTCTACAAACACACCCATATCACAAATCTCTCTATTTACTTGTACTCTGGCGCCTTTGGATATAACACCAATACCACAAGACATATATCAGGACGCCCACGGACCAACATTTCAACGACGGGCACCGTAAAACCTCTACTCACACTAACTAAAGAAAGCTACACCATTCCGCGAAACAAATACACTGCTGGTTCTCTTTCCAAAAGTTTAAATCCTATAGTCGCGACGCATCCTTGGATGGTGTATAAAGCGATATAGCCAATTACATATAGTGATATCAGCATCTATTCACATACGAATGGGGAGCTATTGACTGAGCTCAAGTTTCACTGCCGACCGGTGACCATAACACACCAGCCATGCATCAAAATGGCGGATAGCGTCGACATCGCATTTCGAAAATGCATAGAACTTGTACTGAGGGCCAGATTTGGGGCTATTGTTTGGGGTGCGGTACATTGCTGGTTTAGTTTCTCAGGAAATTAAAAGATGTGAGGATGAGCAGCAATTTCTCGGTAAATTTCAACTATGATCGTTGTTTATGCATGAGGTATAAATGATTTATTTACATGCAAATATTATTATGTTAGAGAACATTCAAAAAATAATTCACTTGTCGAATTAGATTGATAGCTGCAGTAGGTTTCAACTTCTCTTTTATTATTCTAGAGGTTTCCACTACCAGCCTGATGGTTGACTGGATTATATTTTTAACACAACATTATCTAATCTCATAGGATAGTACCGACACAAGAATAATAATGATAAACGAGGAATCAAAACTCAATCTCAAATTGATTTTTTCGACCGAGCAATGTACTGCTGCACCCCTTACCACTGAACTACCCCTGTCATAGCGCCTACAAATAGCTCGGGCCAGAGGAATTGTTGGCAAATAGCGTATGTCGTGCATTTGATGAATTAAGTCGACTTACGACCCGCACTTGCCGTGTAGTCCGGGCTTAGAATAAGCTGCCAACGAGGTGTTGGAAGCGTAAAATGTCGGTTTTAAAGGCTGTGGTATATGCTGTGGTGATGTTGGACCGTTTTCAGAAGCACTGGGGTATATTGGGTACAGATTGATAATAATAATTCTGTTACTGCATGAACATGAGAATTCTTATACCAGTTACGTACACTCTTGTGCTAGCTAAACCATGAAAGTTACGTGACTCTTTATTTGACTTTAGGTGAATTAATAAATCAAAACTAAAGACCTGTTTCACATTATCTGGACAGACACTATCTACCAGATGAATTCCAAATAGTTATCTTCCAGAAGTAAACCAGAACTGATCCCGGGTTGGCAAATAGGCCTTAAGCGATTGAAATCAGAATGGGATTCACCTCTCATCACGATACAAAAGCTGATGTACGCTCCTGAAGAAGACTTATCATCCCGTGACGTTAAGCTGTCAAACTAACTTCATTTGTTTCAATGAATGTGCTGATTCCCCAGTGAAGGTACGGTTCCAAGCAAGGCCAGTTCATACTAAGATATGTACAATCGACCAATCTTCCACAAGCTCACCTTTAAAACGATAATCGCATAGCACGGCTGACGAATCGACCCGATGGATGCGCGAAGTGTATTTGAATCGTATTCGTATTAATATAATGATGTCTAGAAGTGTGACACTCACACAAACAAATGCATATTGTCTCTAAATGGGCGAAACCAGGAAGGGGTGTGTTTTGTCACTAGCTGCGCTGCCGCAGAAATATTTTATTAACTGACCATGCTTAATTTTTGTCGACTGTACCTATGTATTTTGATAATAAACCACAATAAATTCCTCATATAAATAGACCGTACTTGAATTAATCATAAATTCATAACCTGCCAAACCATATCAACATTAAAACATTTACCATACACTACCTCCCCACTTCACTGAAATCAACTTCCATCCACATATTTCACGGATATAGCCAGCAATGTACACTCAATACAATTCCTTATACAAACAGATCGTGTTGACAAATGCCCTGCGCCGTACATTTTGATGAATTAAGTCTTCAGATTGATAGCGTAACGAGTGGGCGGACGGCACGTTCCGCTGAGCGACTGTTTGTATTTCCGACGATGTAGCGAGTTTTCATGTAGGCGGAGTTTTTAGTATTTCGAAATATTTTTAGAAATAAATTGTTTGCGGTACTAAAAATAACGGTTGCAGCCTACGGAATAGCTATAAATCCATACAAATCTATACTAAATGGGAAAGTAAGCTGTCTGTCTGTTACCTTTTCACACCTTAATGGCTGAACTGATTTCGATGAAATTTGGCACACAGGTAGACCATAGCCTGGGTTAAGACATACGATACTTTTTATGCCGGTAGTTCGTTCCTGTTACATAATATTCGACCTCAAAAGCACAGATAAACAACAGATAATAATCATCTGCCTAGCCTTTTCCCAACTATGTTGGGGTCGGCTTCCAGTCTAACCGGATGCAGCTGAATACCAATATTTTACATGGAGCGACTGCCTATCTGACCTCCACAACCTAGTGACTAGGTAACACGATACCCCTTGGTAAAACTGGTTGTCAGACTTTTTGGGCTTCTAACTACCCGTAACGACTGTCAAAGATCAAACAACAGATAATAATATTAGCTTGAAAATACAGTCGGTGTAATACCGGTATCGTCGCCGATATTGATTGTCGTGCCGATATCAGCGGACGATACAGTGCACTTGTTGACTGCTGCCATTATTACCTCGAATACACTACTATACTTTTGGAATCGCGCGGCGATGTAAGCTTTTGATGGCGCAACGCGACTATTCGAGGCTACTGTGGCATACCGCATAACAATTAGCTGTTGATTGCATCTTGTCACATACCGATATCGTCCCGATGTCGTGATCGTCAGACGATATCGGGACGACATCGGGACGATATGTTCATATGTGCTAATCTATGCAATGCAACATGACAATCATGTTAAAGTCCACTTACACCAAACGAGCGAATGCACATTTTATCCCCACTCCACTAAATTCGTGTAAACAGGGACAGAACATTCCTTCGTTGGTCTTTCCCTACTATAATGACAAGAATAATCTTAACAAAGGGGTGCTCTAGCTCTTGTTCTGGTTTTATGTTCGTTTAATCTAAACCTACCTTCACACAAACCCTAGGCGAATTTATTTTAACGTGTGTAATTCCATGTTACGTTTCACCAATCTGTATCCCATTAAAAAGCAGTTTCATGTAATTTAACGAAAGTAAAATATTAAAACGTATCACTAATGTTAAAATTCCTTAAAATTCCAACTACCATTTTTATTTTCCTCAGTAATCTGATCCGTCCAAAGTTTTAGACACAATCATAATTTATTGAGGTGTCATCCCACGGTATTAAGTGGGATGACCTATTATAATTCTTAGCTAAAGATAAAGTACCTATTTAATGAAAGTAAAAGTTTATTTACTAACTTATTTCTCTAAAAATAATCAGATAACCAGACGTAGACAGCTTGAGATGTGTATTTTTCTGCCCACGTACGAGTCCAATTCTTTTCTTAATAATATTAAAGGATATAGGTTAGGGTAAGAGCATACAAACCCGGGATTCAGAATCCCGAAGTCCGGGGTCATAATTGGTTCTGTTAATCGTGGTAGTGCAAATCTGTTCAAATGGTACCATTTTGGATCACCAGAAGAACAAAAATCTTCACCCGCATCATATTCTTCTTTGTTGCTTACTATATGTACTTAGAACTTGTCTTGGTAGTCTTTATTAACTTTAATTTATCTATATACAAATAATTATTGATTAATAAATTCTCCTATTATATCCTAACCTAACTAAAACTATCAGCAAACTAAAATATGGTGTCAAAAAATTCCTCCGCGTCGCTGTCGACTGGTAATGTACCCAAGAGACTGGCGGCATTGCCACATTGTATGGCAATGCTTAGCCTCTGGCCAAGGTGAAACCCAGCCCTTGGGTCAAGGGAAGTGTCAACCAGTCGTTTGGAGATTTCTTAGAGCTTGGGGAACTTTTGTTAGTAAGCGAATTGACAGTATAATCATCAAAGTAAACAACGGAAACACTCACTGCCTTTTTCGTATGGAGTAGGCATAAACTACGCCACTTAGGTACTATAACATACTCCGTTACTCTTGCTTCATCCACGTTCATACAACAAAACACGCACGTCATATTATCAAATATAATTTCCAATCAATTTTATATAAATCCCGGGATTGGTTCGAAAGACCCCGGGATCACAAAAAGGGTCAAGCATAGGTAGGTATTGGACGGTAACCTGGCTACTTTAATTCGCTACGCCAATATTTGTACAATTGGAATAGAAAGATTCTGAAGTATGTCATGTTTGCCTGTTTCGATATCGTTATTAACCGACTTCCAAAAGGAGGAGGTTCTCAATTCGACTATATGTTGTTTTTTTTTTTTTTTGTATGTTTGTTACGCGATTACTCCGTCAATTATGAATTGATTTTGATGATTCTTTTTTTGTTTGGTAGATCATACTTCAGAGGTGGTCCCATATAAATTTTATTAACTTTACTTGGGTAGTTTTTGAGTTAGCTTCAATAATACGTATTTTTACCTCGCTTAGTATGTGGATGATATTATGATAACTTCCTGTCACTGTTATTTACATAGCAGGTAGTGGTATTCGAATTTGTGTGGGGTTGGTATCACAACTAAAAAGTGAAAAATAAAAACTTTTTACAAAAAAAAACAACCGACTTCAAAAAAAACACTACAAAGTGAAAAATAACTTTAATTTCGGAAGTCGGTGACAAAGAACGAAAATTCAAAACCAAAGACACCGACTTCCAAAATTAAAGTTATTTTTCACTTTGTAGTGTTTTTTTTGAAGTCGGTTGTTTTTTTTTTGTAAAAAGTTTTTTTTATGGTTCCTTCTGGCAAATTTTGTGTAAAAGCTGGCACAATTAGGTTTTTGAAGTGAACACTTCTTGAGGCGCGTTGGGCATTTTTGAGATGGGACTCAACCATTGATTTCGCGACACTGTTACGACACCAGCTTTTGACCATTTAAAAGGCATCAACGCGTTGATTACCGCGGTGCGTGGAGTAAAAGACATTTTTTTTTTTATAAAGATTTTTTTAATCTTAAGAGTTTTTAAACGTCAAAAACTGTTAAGTTTAAGCATGCATGGTTAAGCAGACGTTAATCATTACTTAACTTTAAGCAACTTTTAATAATAAACCCCAATATATTATCTTGATTCCCATTTAAAACTGTCTGTATGACATCCAAGTGTACTAAAACCAATTTTTCCGCTCTATTTCTCTCTCCTATCAGCAGGGTAAATGCGTAACACCCTTACAGTAGCAATAATGGCTTTCGTTTTGACAATTCAACGACATACATTGCGTTATTTACGTTGTTGAGCAGACGAATTTTTCGAATATACGAAGCAATGGATTAGTAATATCCTTCAAAATCATTCATATTGTGATTGAAAGTGTATTACGAAATTGGGGTGCAGATACTGCTGATTCTCCGCCCCAACAATACAAAAAAACTTGGGTCACCTATCTAAGAGTTTCGCCTACGAAAAACAAAAAATACTTTCTCATGCAAATAACTTCTTAGCTCAAGGAAATCCCTACAATATTTTAACTCCGGCTTGCGTTTATTTAAAGGCTTCATCTGAACTGTCACATATAAATTTGTCAAAACGACAACCCGAAAGGCCCACTAAAGACCGTAACTCATGTGTAACTTGAGTTTCGTAAATAATAGGGCCTTCGCGATTCGGTGACAATACACCAGAATATATTCCAGACTTAATTTTGATAGGCACAAGGTACAAAATCCTTTGTTTCTATTCTATATTAGTGGTCAAAGGAGGCACATTGTAGGAATTAATTACGCATACAAAAGGGCTTCGTAATGGTGTCGCTGAAATGTCACCGCGGCGTTATGTTGTGACAAGTTGATGTAATAACGCGAGTATCGGTTACCGAACTACTGAGGGAAGGCGAAACTTCCCAACTGTCTTAGAGCTGTTACTTTGTGAAGTTCTTCGTACTACGTAATTCTTTGTAGCTGTACGTAGCCCGCCCTCCGTTATTCTACGAGCAACAGAGCTAAAGAGACTTGCTACAATAGACCTTTTTTAAGTGAAAACTTCTTTAGGCGCGTTGGGCATTTTTGAGATGGGACTACTTAAACCAGTGATTTCGCGACACTGCTACGACATCAGCTTTTGACCATAAAAAAGACATCAACGCGTTGATTACCGTGGTGCGTGGAGTAAAAGACAGCAACGCGTTGATTAGCGCGGTGCCGAATTTTTTTTTTCGAGTTTTCACTTCTGTTGGCACTTTTTTTCGTCTTCCTATGTAGCTATGACAGCTTGCTGAAGATGCAAAATACGGTGGCATATCTCAGAAAAGTAAAAGTACCGTAATTCTTATGTCAATTAAAAGCTTGTAGACCTTACAATCGGAAAAATTAATTGTAAAACAAACTGGTACCCTCCGTCAATTTGCCATGTTATAGATATTTCATACAATATCAAAAGAATGACAGTTGTGATTGTGATTTCAATATACAGACAATTTAAGTTGGTTAATTTGCCTTTTTTTTTTTGAGTGGGAAATTATCAAATAACTTCTCCCGCTCTGGGCGGAGCGGGAGGGCGTGTCAGACTCTTACTGACTAAAACCCACCCGTGTTCCTTCGGTTGCCATGTTGCCGGTGGCCACGATCTCCCTTTCGGCCCTTATTCGTAGCCCCGGCAGGCATTGGCCCTAGCGGACCCCGTCAATTCTGCTGACATCTCTTTGAGGCGCGCGTGGAACACAACGCGCCATCGACCCGGGCCTGGTCCTTATCGGATGGCGAGCTACCCATTGCTCACCGTCCGCAAGCCCGCGCCTACGGTGGCCGGAAATCGGCTCGCGATTCCCGCCCAGGGCGTCTCCTCCTGCTGATTAATTTGCCTAACAGTTAATTTCCCAGACTTTTGTAACTACTCAATAATTCAAATATGTCAGTTTGATCAATGATCAACACTCGAGTACCCTTCCTTATAAGTTTTTACGTAGGTAAATTAAAAGTCACATCGTGAATAGTCAGAGACGATTAAATTCCCTTTCAGATCCTAACTTCAAGATTCCGTGGTCACATTTATTGTAATTGATTTATGAATTTCGATAAACATGGCTATAGTTCAACACTTACTATCAGTGTTCATATCGACACGAGTTACAATAACAATAAACTACAAAACTGAATAAAATTGGTCAATCTACACTTAGATCTGTAATGAACACATAATTATTGCGATTACTTAAAGGTCAATAATAAAATATAATGATTATTGCACCACTTCTGTCTGGTTCACAGAAATCAATTTAATTCGATTCTGTGAAGCCATACACTCTTGGTAAGCACTCTTGCTCTTGCCAACTCACTGGGCCCGCGTGGTGGATTACGGCCCACTCCCTCTCACAGAGAGGAGGCCTGTGTCCTAGCAGTGGAAACATTATAGGCTGACTATGCTTGTACACTCTTGCTTTTTAGATAGACGAATGTTTTTAATCACATATTTAGTAAATTTTGAGAATTATTGAACTGATCGTCTAAAAATGTTTTGAGCTTATGATGATGGAATTTTTTTTAAATAATTTTGCCTCTTTTAACTAGGGTACAACTAAGCTAGGGTACCCTGACCAAACGGGTTAGTTTAGGCTTGAACTTTGACTAAACACGCGCGAGCCGAGCGAGCGAAGCGAACAGTGCTGCCGCAGCGCCTGGCAAGCGCTACATCCAAATTGGTCACCGTATATTTTTAGGAGCGTAAAATGGAAAATACTATAGATTCGATTAAATACATGCCGTAATTTTTTACCAGGCCATGACCTTTCCTCGTACTATAGGGAGTGAGTTCGTTTCGAAAGACACGAGAGAAGAACGAAAGAATCCTTACAGGGCTGAAGGTTACGTACCACTGGCAAACACAATAGTGTAGCCAATGCTACCAATAACCATTCGATTATCAAGTTTACTGAACCTTGATATCGATACTTGTTTATTTCCTAAAGTTCATAACACAATAGTTCGTAGGGGTTACTGATATTGGAATCGTCAAAGTATTTAATAAAGAAGTTTGTTCAATTCAGGGTATGTTAACGCGTAGTCGGTAGGTACTAATTGTTGTACTATGGAAATATAAGAAAAATTAAAAAGAAATCTACTTTCCAGTTAATAACGATAGACTCATTCATGGAAACCGATTTTTTCGAAAAACTTGGATTATAAAGTATAAAAGCTTGACATTAATTCTTATACAACACGATAAAGATATATTACTAAAACCCAAACCACCAACAAACTAAAATAAATAAAACCTTACAATCCTTTATACAATAAAACTAAAACATATAAACGTAATCGCAGTTGTAAAGCTAGGCACACACGCGCGACTATTCGAATTGATCCGAATAGTTTTCGAACGGACGTGAAAATTCGATTGCGCGGCGACCCGATGCGGTATTCACTTGTATTGGTTCAAGCAGACGTGCTCTCTCGCAAATGCACTTTTGTTGTCGTTGTTTACCGTTGCGTCGGCAAATGTTGGCTTTAGCGTTTATATTTTGTGGGAAGCTGATGTGTTTATGGTTTTATAGTGGTTCGGTATTGATTGGAGGAATTGTGTATTGTTTTGTAGCTGCCACTATGTGGTTGCTGTAAAGAAAGAAACTGGGGCCTGAATCTATCTATACAATTAATAAAATTAAAGTGTCTTTTTGTAATGGTAATATAACTTCATTTTACTAAATGGGGATGAAAGTATGTACAGCACATACAAGAACAAAAAAAAATTTAAATTTTTGTCTGTCTGTCTGTTTGTTCCGGCTAATCTCCGAAACGGCTGGACCGATTTTGACGGGACTTTCACTGGCAGCTATATAAATAAATAAAATTAATATATAGAATTCCACGCGGACGAAGTCGTGGGTAACAGCTAGTTAATTTATAAACATTGCAATGGCCGGCATTGTGAGTTTTTGACAGATTTTGTATGGCAAATCTTGTCATTATTAGCGTTCATGAGCTAGTAGTTCTGCGAATTAAAACAATTTTGTACTAGTAGGTATTATGACTGCTACCTACACTGTTAATATCGGTGATAGTTGCATAAATATATGGAACGCGTTTCCTTTAAAAATTTTGTATGCCAGTCCATGGCGAGACATGTAGATTATAAATTCATAACCCTATTATTAATTAAGACCAATATTGTACCATGTTTAATGCAAATAAATATTCTATTCTATTGAACAGTAGACCTCGTGAACACAAACTTTTTTGCAGCAAATATTACACCACTAAAGTGATTTAAACGGGATATTTACCATGTTTTTGTTTTTCTCAGGTGCTCCATCAATCCCTACCTGGTAGATGAAGGGCCGATTTCACCGGTAGAAATCTAAAAGTGAGCAATTTACTGCATTTTGAGAAGCCACTCTGCTCATCACAACGAAGATCCTCATCAGATATTCACCAAATTTCTATGAGACCAACTTAAAGTAAACTACCTTTCAAATAAAAAAAGAACCATCGAAATCGGATCTTATAACGCGGATATACCCAGTAACTCCCTTTTTGCCCCTTTTTGGAGGAAGTACCCCTCGAATCAAACATCTCCGACGACAAAAAATTCTATGAAGTCGTAAAACCTGTATACCAAGTTTCGTCCAGATCGGTTGTCAAATATAGACACCAACATACTGACACACGAAAGCAAATTTTGCCAGACTTGAAGCAGAGACGCTTCTCTCGCTCGGTGAATATGTATACTTAGCTCCCAGAAAAAGGAAACACTGTAAAGGGCCTGCTACATGGCTGCGAACCGCGTCCCCGATAGGTCTGCCTGTCGCCAACCAAGGTCGGTGGCCACAAGCAGCGTTTTGAAATTTGGTCGTAAACCACCAACTACACGGATGTACCAAGGTCACCTCTGTTGGGACGCGGTTGGCGACCGTTTAGCAGACACTTAAAGCTAAACTCGTCCTTTGGGAATTATTCATGTTTTCAGTACGAGTAAAACTAAAAAATTCGTCGAATTCGTTAAAGCTCTTCAAAAAGAAATTGTACTCACGATATTCATCGATCACTTTATTAATTCAACCAAGTTACATTAGAAAATGTTGAATTCATAACATATTTACAACGAAATCGCATTAGGTTTACTTATTTTTCAATTTTCTTATTTTCTAACACTAAACGACCGCATTGACCTTTTTGACCTCATGTGTCTCATATTCAGGGTTGACGAATACGGTCAATTTCTTTAAGTAGGCAACTATTGAATTCAAAATAAACTTTTTAACCTCCAGACTGATAATGTAGACACATTATTTTATTAGTACATAGTTAAGTAATATAATTTGTCAACAAAATTACATAAAAAGTTTACCAATACAGATTTAAATATCTGTCTCAAAAAATAAACCTCAAGAAAACCACAGAAGTTATCCTATTACTCTGCAACTTCAATTTCTATATCATCCTTAAGAATGATCCACCTATCGATGAAGTCAAGCAATTTATTAACAAGTTGTCTAGCATGCACAAATTGAAGTTTCTTTTATTATCTCGGACTATTAACCTCTACGACCTTTGTGACATTCAAAACATTTTAGGGTTGGCGAATAAGCCTGCATTTGTTTGGATTTTAGACAGCTGATTATATATGTAGGTAATTAGTTTGTTTAGCCAAAGTTAGTTAATGTGAAGATTAAAGTGAAGATTAAATCTCACATTAATTCTGATTCAAAAATAAACAACAAGATAATTATGATTTAACGAGCAGTGGGAATTTAAAAAGCTGAAATTATAAATACGTGATAATAATGACTTTGTTAGGATTTAGTATTCTTAACACTAATCTCGTCTTTAGTACAATAATTTAAAAAAAACCAGTGCGGTCGGGGGACCCCCGTCAGGAACGAAGTTCTTTCTCACGTATGATTTAAAGCCGCCATCTTGGATTTACATTTTGACCTCACTATCGGCTTTAACACCCTCGAAAACTATGAAAACGACGCCCATGACGAAAAATTTGAATATTTTTCGCAGCCGCCATCTTGGATTTACATTTTGACTTCACTATCGGCTTTAACACCCTCGAAAACTATGAAAACGACACCCTTGACAAAAAATTTGAATATTTTCGTAGCCGCCATCTTGGATTTTCATTTTGACCAAACACACTTTCTCTCTCTTTCTCCGACATTCAGTGTACTCGGGCCGATGCGTACAATTTTATCCCACGACACCGTAATCACTTTGTTTTTTTGTTTATTTCTGCCAGCGTTCTCTCTCTCTCTTTCTTTCTTTTTGAATAAGAAGAAGACCGTCGCAAGTATTAACACTTTTTAGCGTGACGATTTCTGAAAGTTTACAAGCCGCGTTAAAGAACTTTGTTCCAAAAATTATAGTCAAATTAAATCAGGGTTAACAGATCTTGATGATGACTGATTTTTCAGACTAGACATATTTTTACCCGACTACGGCAAAGCCAAAAGGAAGGGTTATGATTTTAGCAGTCTATGTATGTATGTTTGTATGTATGTATGTTTGTATGTATGTATGTATGTTTTTACGTGTGTTCCATCGTAGCGCCTAAACTACTAAACCGATTTTGATGAATATCAATGGATTCGTAATAATGGTCCGGGTGACATAGGCCATATAATTTTTCCCTAAATTTAATTTGGTGGACTTTACACGTAAATTTCTAACCTCGAAAAAAATTAAAATGGGATGATCATGACATGTTTGGTATCAAAAGAAAGGTCTTGACGAGCACATTACAAATATGTATATAATATTATATTTTCAAAGTAAACAAATATGTTTAAATCGTTAAATACAAGCAAAAGTGAGACTGCGCTACGTAGTATCGCAAGATGTTACCAACGTGCAGTTAATCAAATCTTAATAAGAAGTACCGATTTGTAATTCCACTCTTATGAAGAAAAAGAAGTACAATGAAATATTTATATTTTGGATTTCTTCGAAGCTCGATATCGATATATGGTGTTGGCGTCGAAATAAATCGCTCTATGGTTTCGTCCAAAGCACTATGCACTGCTATTGGAATTTAAAATAGGTTAATTACTGAACTATTGTATTACTCTACTCTTATTTACGTTTATCAAGTGTAAAAACGGAAAAGTATAAAATAAAAAAATAAAGTTTAAAAAACTGTAACCCGACTACAGGAAAATAAAAATGATCTAAAAAGTACGAAACAAGCAAATATTTCAGACAGAAATCAAGACATAGGTACAAAAATGGTCAAGGTAAAGCCGTCGTCGCATGCCATTATAATTTTGTAGGTGTTCTTGGCACCAACATGGTACACAGCCATGCGACCACGGCTTTACCTTGACCATTTTTGTACCTATGTCTTGATTTCTGTCTGAAATATTTGCTTGTTTCGTACTTTTTAGATCATTTTTATTTTCCTGTAGTCGGGTTACAGTTTTTTAAACTTTATTTTTTTATTAAGCTATTGCATAGCTTTTATCGCGGGCTTTGAGCGCGGCGACCGAATCAAGAAATTCCTTAACGTAACGAAAATAAAACCTAACACCCCCCACTCCGCCTACCATGTAATGACGGTTCCCATGACAACGTGATGTTGTCATGGGAACCGTCGTGATGTTGTCATGGAGGTTACAAATGCTATGCAATAGCTTTACCGCGGTAGTCCCCGAGTTAAGACGCAGAATGCGAGAGATCCAAAGGCGAATTTTACCAATGAAACAGAGCGCGATTAGCACATCACATCAAAGTCACACGTGTAACCTTAATGTATTATCACTGTTGTGGAATATTGACACTGAAAGCTCATGAACGTAATTAGACGTGTTCATCGCGTTCAGATTTATAGCTCACTAGTTGTAATATTGCCAGTTTGTTTTACTTATATCTATTTTAATTAAACGTTTTACTGCAATGTTAATTAAGCTTTATTTTATAATGGGAGTAGTTAACAGTAATACAACTAAAGGATGAACTCACATTCTCCATTTTAAGATTGTTCACCTATTGTAGGTGTTAATAAGAAAATTCTGTATTTGCCTTTATCTACACCCATGCTATAAAACTTCTTTAAAGATTCAGAAACAGTTAGCTTATTGCCAACATTAAAACAGCCAGTGTCATAGTAACCATAATATCATCCAAATGAGTGTTACAATGTTGTACTAAATTTCATTATGCAACTCGTTTCAACGTTTAAGCGGGGGACAGCAGCACCCGCTGCACGTACGTGCAGTGATGTGCTGCTGCAGGCGACTTACATACGTGCAGTTGTACGGAATTTCGTGGGATTTTTTTATTCTTGATCTTGAATTACAAACACCCACCCGAACCTTTTATAGAGGATTCATATCATGGGTGTAGATAAAGTCTTGTATGCAACTGTATATAATTAGGTATTAAAACACTCATGTGACTATTACCACACTCGGCTTCACCTCGTGTGATAAACCCACATTCGCGTTTTAATACCCCTTATTATACAACAGTTGCATAAATAACTATTAATTGTTTGTTACATTTATTTAATTAACGTATTTCCTTTCTTTCTTTTCTTTAGTTCTTTATTTTCTGTTGCTTCCTGTAATTTCTGTAGTGTATACGATCGAAATTTCCAGAAACTTTCAAAAACCTAAACAAATTCGTCAATACCGTACATAATAATACCGATTCAAATCCCTGACAACCCTTGCCGCGTGTGGCCTTAAGCCTTCAGTGTAGACTCAGCTTTACACCCTTCGGTGTGTTTGTAGTTCTTTGAAATGGTAATTTATAATTACAGGATGGTACAAGTGGACCTTTAGAGTCTCCGAATGATTTTAAATTCGACCTCTGACCCTCCACGAAAGTAAAGGTCATTACCATATTATTAGCTTTTAGATTTTCTGTAATTACGTTGATATTATGTGGAAGGTATACGGTTGTATTAATGAGATTAGTTCGTGTTGTAGGCTTGAGCTAAGCATATTCAGCCGATTGACGTAGTAGTTACTAGAGGATTACATTCAAAGATTATAATTTGATTACCCTCGTGTTCTTAATAATCATCAATTATTATTTCTTTCAAAATTTTAGGATAAACTGTTCCACCGAACCGCACTTATCAAAATTTTCTTTCAGTGCAGTTAGTGGAAGTGTTTAGGTGCGGTTCGGACAAGTGCTGTTGAAATCAATGCTCTGAATGCTCGATTTATTCATACGCAAATTAAGCATAAGAGTTCAACGGTCACGATGCCTCATTGAGGTGGATAATAATTGAACTTCTATTGTGTCTCATTAATTATTGTTGAAAGGTTATAGTTGTTTGAAATGCAGGCTCATTTTTGCTATTGAATTCCTCAAACATGCAATCAGCATTTAAACCAATCTCTTTATGAAAATTATGTTCAAAACTAATCTACCTACATTTCGTATAATATTAATAAAATTGCCTATCTGGTTCATGATTAAAGATAAAAATAAAACCTATTTTAATTTATTTTTTAAAATTATACTATCGCTTTAGTTTGTCAAGCGAAAATTGTGTTGCGCTATCGTTCGTCGATCAAAAGTCTCGTCGACCCATCGTTTGTCGTGAAAACAGTCAGTCGCACTAATGTTCGTCGAACTGATGTGCTGTCGCACCACTGATGGTGGACATATCGTACTGTTGCCCTAACATTTGTCGTGTATTTGTTTGTCGCAACAATGATACGGAGTCAGTTTCTCCACAAAAACCACATGATTTTACGTCCCAATAATAATCATCAAATTCCCACTCACCACTGTCCATACATTGTAATTCCAATTAATTACCATCTCGACAATGGCTACTAAACCGATACAACGTACTAATTACATCAAACGGAATACATGATGAATAGCTGAGATTCCATGGCCATCATTAACTAGCCTAAACATTTGGGGGATGCCTAAATAGCAGCAGAACATTGCGATCGTGGATCTAATTACATAAATTCGGATCATTGTTTGAGTTGATGCGTTGTTGTGGTCTACGGGTCTATGGTTTGATGTAATAAGTGTTTACATGATTAGATATATTAGATTATAAGTATGATTAAATCAAAATCAAAAGTCATAACGTCTAAATTACATAAGACAGTCCCCCAAAACGCCCACCCTTCACCACTTCCTAGTACTTTGGCTTGGAAGAAGTAGCGCAACAAAAACCCCAGCAGCACAGCTGTCTGTTCAGTTAGAAAAACTTGAATCTATACAATACGTATGCAAAATATTGATAGTTGTATACTGGCTGATTTGCAATTACTACAATAAAATTTTCCTGTTTGAAAAATAACATGAGATGCTTTAAAATGTTAGACTCTGATGATTAAACTCGTTACAGGACCTACTATGGCTTTGATACTTATGATAATCAAAATTAAACTCAACAATATTTATCTGCAAATCAAACAGTATCCAATATTTTATGTAAAACTTACCAAAGCCAGACAATTTTCGTGATAAACTATTCTAATAAAACATTAAATCACAAATAATACCTAGTTTCCACTTATTACCGCAAACTGGGGAACCATTTCAGCTGCCACGGTAAAACTATCAAGGCCAATGCGGTAGCGTTTACAGCCATTTTGATAGAGAAGCAACAAACAAATCAACCGAAAACTTTATTAGGTCGGAAGGCGTTCAGTGCATGCTAATTAAAGACCATGTTATGAATAATTTACTAAGACCTGAAGCCAAATAGCAGGTTAGGTACACAAGGTCTACGTTAAACACCACACGAAAAACTAACTAGTAAAAGTCCTCATCTGTCCAGCCTTTGCCCAACTACGTTGGGGTTAGCTTCGGCTCCTTTTTTTTTTTTTTTTTTTGTTTTTTTTTTTGTTCCGAGGTGGAAAATCCTCATGGATGTCCTCCGCCCTGGGGCAGACGAAGGGGTCTGTCAGACTCCTACTGACTAAAAACCACCCCGGTGTTCCCTTCCCACACTTGGACCGGGGATCATGAGATCTAGTGCGCCTTCCATGATCCCCGACTGGTGCCGGCCCCGCTTTTGCGGGCCACTTCATGCCCGCGGGGGGAGTGAGGTGAGACTCCCCCCACGACGTCAAATAGGGGCGCGCGTGGAACACTACGCGCCGCCACCTCGGGTCCTGCTGGATGGGGGGCGGCGGACGTCCCCGAGTCCGCCGTCCCTCCGGATCTGTTTACGGGGGCTGGAAGAGGGCGTTGTCCGCCCTCCGCCGACGCCCAGTCCGCCTGCTACGGATCAGGAGAGTGGTCTCAATCTCCCTCTCCCTTTCCGCAGCCTCCTTCTGCGAAACTACGGTTTCACAGAAGGAGATCACCGCATCCCACGACTCGGCGCTCCCGACCATCGAACGAGCGACAGCCGGCAGCGCCAGGTCGGTTCCGACTTCAGATACGAGGGCACGGCGCGGCTCCTCCCATGCGGTACACTCTGCTAGTGTATGCTGCACCGTGTCCTCCCGACAGTGGGTGCAGTGATGGCACCGAGCGTCCGGCTCCCTGTTTATGCGACACAGGTACTTCCCGAAGCAGCCATGCCCCGAGAGCACCTGCGTCGCCCGAAACGACAGGGAACCGTGCCTCCTCCCGAGCCATTCGTCGAGCACTGGTCGGATCGCGTCGACGGTAGCGAGGCCGGCGGTAGGGCGCAGAAGCCTGTCCCGCCATTCCGTCACCAGGACCTCGCGGAGCTGAGACCGACGAAGCTCGATCTCACGCTGCACCGGTCCACCTCCCCGTATTCGGGCTTCCTCGCGCCACCGGTGCAGTGAAGCGAGGGCTCTCGCTTCTAGGTCCCAGGGCGGGGATCCGGCCAGTGCACAAGCCGCCTCGTAGGAGATCGTGCGATACCCCCTGATAGCCCTGACGGCCATCGCCCTCTGCGGTTTTCGCAGTATTGCGATGCTGCCGGCCGTCAGGTCAGAAGCCCACACCGGGGCTCCGTACAGGGCCATGGATCGCACGATCCCCAAATATAACCGCCTACAGGCGGTGCTCGGGCCCCCCAGATTGGGAAGCAGCGTCGACAACGCACCCGCGGCACCCATCAACTTGGGCGTCAGTTGTCGAAAGTGGGGGCCGAAGTCCCACCGGCTGTCGAGCACCAGTCCCAAGTACTTTATGGTGGACTGGACAGCAATTTGGACCCCCCAACCACGACGCTTGATCCCGGCGGTGGCGCTCGCCGAGGACCGTGAAAGACCACGGCCTCCGACTTATTGAGAGCCACCTCCAGGCCCAGGCGCCGTATGCGACCCACCACCTGTGAGACCGCAGCCGTCGCCAGCAACGCTGCTTCCCTATACGAGCTCCCCCGGGCCGTAACCAGCGTGTCGTCCGCATAACACGTCAGGTCCACTCCCGGTTGGAGCTCGCCCCTCAGCACCCAGTCGTAACCGATGTTCCACAGGAGCGGGCCCACGACCGAGCCCTGTGGAACACCGCACGACATATCGCGCCGGCCCCCGCCGTCGCGTCCCCTGTAGGTGACACACCTTTCCGCCAAATAAGCCCCAACGATGTGGCGGAGATAGCGGGGCACCCTATGGTATCGCAATGCCTCCCGAATACAACTCCAGGGTAGGGTATTGAATGCGTTGGAGATGTCCAAGGACACCGCCAACATAACCCCTCCCCGGTTAACGGTTAACGGTCTAACCAGATACATCTGAATAACAATATTTTGACCAGTAAATAATTCTACTAAAAGTAATGAAATAAAAGTACCTATGTAGTTAAAAATTGGTGTGGAGGTTGAGTATGTCCGCGAGTATTACCTCGGCCAAATAGTATTCTACTAGGCGAGACAGGACAAAGAATTCGCTCGACGCACAGAAAACTCCTGGAAGAAATATTGATCGATAAAACATCTCATGAAAGGACCGCTCCCGCTTTCACTAAAACGAAAGCTCATGGACATGTGCATTCTTCCCACCCTCACCTACGGAGCGCAAACGTGGTCTCTTACAAAGCGTCAAAAGTCCGCATTTGGAGTCTGCCAACGGGCTATGGAACGAAGCATACTAGGTGTCAAACTCACAGACCGCATTAGGAACTCTATACTTCGTTCCAAAACACAAATAGCGGACGCTGGCCGCACAGTTGCTTTACTAAAATGGAACTGGGCTAGCCACATCTGTCAAATGTCGGAGCAGTACTACGCAAAAATCACCACTCAGTGGATCCCAAATAGCAGGAAACGACTACGCGGCAGGCCCAGAGAAAGATGACAAGATAAGCTGGACTCCTTCTTAAAAGATTGGCCCGCAATCGCAGTAGACCGGGAAAAGTTGAAAGAGGGAAGGGAGGCCTTTTGCCCTGCAGTAGAATAACACAGGCTTATAAAAAATAAAAATACATAAAAAAACTTAAGTTTAAAACAGAAAATGGGATTCTGGGATGGGATGGGATTCATGAGGTTCTGGGTTCAATCCTCGGATTGGTCAATTAGTGTTTACAAACCATGCAACGCATTTTGACACGATATTTTTGTTCTTTCTGTTTTGTTGTGAATACTGTACTTAATCGTCCAAGGGAACAATTGACTTTATTTCGTAGCAGTAAGAGCGGTTTTCGTAGTACACTATTAATTGTTGTATCGTTTGACCATTCAAATTTAAAGTGGGTCTTCTGTGTGTATACTTCTGTTTTGTACTGAAACCGAGCCTTCATCGTGACGTAATCAGTGTCGGGTTTGGAATTCATCCAAAAAGGGAAGTTTCAAACTACCCACTTTGAATTATTTTATAGTGTATCCTAAATTCTACCTACTAGCGGAATAGAAAATATTAGTATAGTTGGAGTAGATCATATTGAAAGGTACAAAATTGTGAGCTTTAAATTAGGCTTTAAAGTTTTGGAGAAGGGTAGACTTATTATTTAAAACATAAAATATTTTTGCACGTTGTTAGTAGGTACTTAATTCTTGTTCTGTTTTATTTCATAATTTACCAACTGAGCTTGATATGCTAGGTTGTCTGTGATTTTAGGTCAGTCACGTCAATTTCAGGGACGTGTGTGAACAGACAGTCAGTCATGAGTCAGTCAGTCATAGCAACGCCTGTTTCGTAACTAATGTGTGTGGCCAACGGCCTACAACTTTTACGTAACTATTTTTTTTTATTCCATTTTTTTTTTATGAAGTTTGATTTTTGACGAATCGATGCTTGTGCACAATTTAGAATGCACTAACAAGAAAATTGAAAGTCACACCATATCCACAAAAATGCAGTGGCATCCTTTGCGGATGAGGTACAAGCATTTCTTGGTCTACTAATACAGAGTGATCCAAATAGAGACGTCATAAAAAAGAACAGTGGCACTCCGGGAGTGCCGACAGAAGTGAAAACTTGAAAAAATCGCCACCGCAGTAATCAACGCGTTGACGTCTTTTACTTCACGCACCGCAGTAATCAACGCATTGATGTCTTTTACTCCACGCACCGCGGTAATCAACGCGTTGATGTCGTCACAGTGTCGCGAAATCAATGGTTTAGTTCCATCTCAAAAATCCCCAACGCGCCTAAAGAAGTTTTCACTTCAAAAATTGATTCCTCTTATCCAGTGGTATCCGAAAATACTCCATGAATGATCTTCTAAATGAAGGTGTTATCAAGTTCATATTGTTACCATGAACTGCACAAGCTGTTGGGCTGACTGCCCCAGATGTAGGTCACCGGTTAATTGCTGTTCCGGTGCAGTCAACCACTACGATTTGTGTGAATATTTGCTCAATTGCACTGAAAAATTTACGTACAGTTACCGGTCGTAACATGGTACCAGTTTTTGGGAATTTTCAGTTTTGTTTAATAACGTCTCTGGTATGACCTGTCTGACAATTTCAAGACTTTCAAGCTCGATTTGTTAAATTATAAAAAACATTATAAAATCACGACTGTATTTCCCCGAAGGGTTAGGCAGAGGCGTACCTACAGTACAAACAAATTTCGCCAGTTATGTTCAAGTCCCATGCGAGAACCTGCCTGTAACTTACGCCAAAGTATGCAAGTACCTTGCATGCTATTGTGCCATAACAACTAGGTACTGATTAGTGAATGCCACAATGGCGTGCAAGCTACTTGTATACTTATGTGCAAGTTACAGGCATAGTCTTTACGTGCATAACAGCAAAACTAAATGAAAAGTCAACAGCCAGGTTAGTGGCAAACAAACCCTACTAAAGTTTGGGTTTCGGTGCCAACATAGAGGCCGCAATATGACGGTGTTAGCCAAAACAATTTAAAAAAACACTATATGGACGGCCGTCATTTTGCGACGTAAACCCATCATAACTTATCATGTATCTTGCATACAAACATGCAAGTATTTTACATGCTATTGTGACATTACAACTTCTGATTGATGAACGTCACAATCGCGTGCAAGCCACTTGCATGCTTTCGTGCAAGTTACAGGCATATGTATTACTTACTTTATATGACTGCACTGCTTTAAGGAAACGAAAGCTAAACAAAAAAATGTGGCACTCGGGGACTGCCGCGGTAAAGCTATTGCATAGCATTTGTAACCTCCATACTTCTTATTTGTCAACGCTACACTTGGGATGATGACGTGATGACATAAAACAAAAATTACGTTACCATGACAACATCACGTTGTCATGGGAACCGTCATTACATGGTAGGCGGAGTGGGGGGTGTTAAGTTTTATTTTCGTTACGTTACGGAATTTCTTGATTCGGTCGCCGCGCTCAATGCCCGCGATAAAAGCTATGCCATAGCTTAAAAATATACTAACCCTACATGTTAGTACTAATCTAATTTTAGTACACAAAAATATCAACAAGAAAGCAAACATTCACGACTCAACCCCATCAAAAGCAGGGTGGCACTCGGTAACAGGGTATCGACGCCATTCTCACTACATTACACTTAACGTACGTATAATCTTACGTTGTAGTTATAGCACGATGTTGTTATGGAACTCTTATGGGGGAATATCTTTTCTTAATAGTGTCAGATACTGGAGTTTGGATCATGTGAAAACGCTCGTGTTTTTAATTCAAAAGATGAGGCTTTTATTCAACAAGGGTATTTACTAGCTGCACCTCGCTGTTTCTCCCGCATAAGTCTCGATCCCTTGGGAATATCAGGATTCTATGGCTCTTTCCAGGTTATGCTCTACTCATATGCCAAATTTCATCAAAATCCGTTCAGCCGTTTTAGCGTGAAAGCGTAACAAACAAATAAACTCACTTTCGCATTTGTGATATTATTATTATAGTTAGGATGTGCAGATATGGGCAGATGAGCAGCGTGAAATACTGCCTCGTTGGTCTAGCATGGCAAACGCTACTGTTGAGCATGAGGTCCTGGGTTCGATTCTCAGGTCGAGCAAAGTGTCATTGGGTTTTTCTATCAAGAATTTCTCAGTAGCAGCCTGGAGCCTGGATTTGTGCCTGGTTGATGGCAGTTGGCTCGGGTTGTGGAGATCAGATAGGCAGTCGCTCTATGTAAAATACTGGTATTCAGCTGCATCCAGTTAGACTGGAAGCTGACCCCAACACAGTTGGGAAAAGGCTAGGCAGATTGATTTTTTGAAGGCAGTAGAGTCGCCCCTATTACATGGTACTTAAACATAACTGGCGAAATGTGGGTGTAGTCTAACTAGGTATATATAAATTTTCGAGTAGAACAAGCGTGAAGTTAAATTATGGTAAAATATTACGACAGGGCCAAATATATGGGTATTTCGCGTATCCAAAACAGAAATAATCCCAGAAGAAAACCAATTTGACCCGCCCTTAGTTTCAGAAGGAAAGATCGAAACACGACTACACGAGGCCATCAACTCAAACGTCACTCACACGCCATTACACCTAACTGACATTAAATCTAACGTTATCGCCCAGCGTCCGCCATTTCCCGACGTCAAGCAACAATCTAGAGTAGTCCCGTGAATAAATCAGCTAGGGCACCTCTGATCCCTTAAATAAGTGGGTTCTCGTGTGTGAAATATCGAGTACGGGTGAGTTTGTGAGGAGTGTGCGTTCGTGTGGCGGTGACGGGTTGAGATTAGGAGATGAGGAATGAGGATTTTGATGAAAATGAGGCGTGATGTAATTATTATTATAAAATGTGTGATTAAACCATCGAACTAAAATAAAAATAAATGAAGTTAAAACCTTAGGAATTCTTATTATTTAGATCTCTTCAATATTTTAAATTATAAATTAATAAATAGTCACTTCTTCATTTTATAAAGGGCACAGGCGAGTAACGTAGATAAGACATGCACTCGCATTTAAATTCAGTAGGAGTGGCTGGCATTATCTACACATGACTTTTGGCACATTTTATGCACAATTTTAGCTTACTATTAGCCAAGCAGTTAAGTCTCATATACAGGCTAATATTACAAAATTGCTTTAAAATTTTAACGTGAATAACAGTTAATATTTTGATCAAGCCTTATAGTTTTTTGCATTATAACGAATTTCAAATTATAGGTGCCACTTATATATTAAAAGCACAGTTTACCGCACGTCCTTAGTAACAATTTGACATTGACAGCGCCTTTATTTCGTAGCATTAAGCACAGTTTTCAAGTGTTACGGGTTGATCGTACATATTGTGGTAAATTATAACATTCTATATGGTTGACCGTAATCGAATTAAGTATGGCAAAAAAAATATTAGAAGAAAAACACAAATTTTTTCAATCAACATGCCATACAAAACTAAATTCCTCTTCCATACATCAGAGTGTTCCCGCCATCATGTCGCTCACCACGTCATTATTATTCAGGCCGGGTACACAACGAAGCGACACGTACGGCGGGCATCCTTCAAGCAGGACGAATATTGTGACGCGACTATCCGCCTACCTACGATATATTATTATGTAAAACTTTAGCAGGTATCAGGTATGTTAGTTGGTAGCCTATCTAGGGGACACCATCATACCCTTCAAGTCTTTATTTTCTTCCAAAACAGCTCTGTTAGGGTGCAACTAGACTGTGGTCGATCAGAGATGTTATGATTGCGATATTTTGAGAAGATCAATATCGACTGGTCCACGTCGATCGAACGCAATCTAGTCTCACCTCAGTTAATTGACTGACTATTTCGGTTGCTAAAGCTAATGATATACTAAAATATTTAGTATTCCGTTTGGCAAACGGCAATCGTTTGATGAAACTATCTACCGAAAAAAAATCTAACGTCTATCGCGGATTAAATGAAAGTGATTTTAATCATTACCTACAAAAAACTAAATGCATTTAGCATTAAATGAATTTAGTGGCAATGCTGCCAGTCTTCTGGGCACGTTTCCAGACGACAGAGATGCGGACGAATACTTCGACGCCTAAGTGTCGTTTTGTTTTTATTTTTATTTATACAGATAGTTAGTTAGTCTTTTAATTTAGTACCTAATGTAAATAGTTAGCTGTGTTAAAAACTGTAAAATAAAAAATAAAAAATTTAGCATTAAATATATTTTAAAATATCATTCTGTCTCTGTATGTTCAAACGATTGACAGAAACAGAACGATGTTTTCAATTCGTTTATCGGGCATTAAGGCTTTCGCAGACAGGCGCGACGCGACACCGGTAGACCCATTTACGTGAAGTTTTCATAGAAATTGTTTCACCAGAGTCGCGTAGCGCCTATCTGTTGAGCCTTTAAACAATGATTTGATATGGTTGATTTAACAATACCATCAAAGACTGCCGGCATTTTTTCCAATAGCTCATTTAATCAAGCCCAAAAACCAAGGACTTATGACTAATCCCAATAACGGTCCCATTCATTAAAGGTACCAGGAAACCATAAAAGCATTGGTTCAACAAACCCGTAAATTCGAGAGCAGCCGAAAGTCAACGTGTGTGGATTATTCAATCACTTCCCTCGAGTAATTGCTTTCGTTTCCTTTAGACCCTTAAAAGGGACAAAAGTCAACAATGGAATATCGGTATCTTTCTTTTGGCCCAACCAAAGGAGGTCTTGGAGGTCACATAGAGCCTGGCGGTCACTCCGTGTGATTTACTGATGTCATACATCCAACACATATGCTTAGATTTGCAAAAGAAACCAGCAACGGTAGACAGCTATGTAGTTAAAGTTCAAAGATGGCAAGAAATGAATGGGTGAGTCCGAAAAAATACCTGGCAATATTGTATTCCCCCTTATATAGCTAATGTAGCCCAGTAGATGCAAAGTGAACAAAATGAAGATCATAAGCTAAATGGATCTGACAAAAATGACTCCTGAAATACTGACTTAGCAGACGAAAACAAAGAGTGGCAGGATACACGCACAAAACTCTGGGAAACACTCTGATTTTATTTCTTCTTAGCATGTCCTTCTAAACTAGCAAACAATTAACAGCAGTGGTAGGCCAGTGATAACAGCCCCGACTTGCGAGTTGTAGGTCGTGGGTTCAAACCCAGGCAGGCGCTTTACTTTGTGTAAATAATTTCATCACCACTGCTCTCCGAACGGTGAAGGAAAACATCGTGAATTTACCTAGAACCAAAAATTCGAAGACATGTGACATCTATCAACCCGCCCTGGGCCCTCTTGGTAGATTACAGCCCACTCCTTCTCGAAGGAGGAGGCCTGTGTCCCAGCAGTGGGAACACTATAGGCTGATTATGATGAAACAATTAACAAATCAAACATCTTCCTATAGAAGAGACGTCATTCGCAAAAGCAAGAAAAAATGTCTATTAAAGCTACATTCACAACGGCACTTAATAACAATGTATGTCAAAAAGTTCCGTCACTGGTGGCAATCATATTCTCATCTGCGTGCAAGTGACTATTGTCAGCGAAGTTAATTGACTGGAAGTGGGTGTGTTGGTCGGTGATAGCATCGAATACATCTGTCGTTTAAGATGTAACAGTTATGTATGTAAAAATAATGGCATTGGTAGCAATACCGTGGGAATTTATTTGAAGCGAAGAATTGGCACTGTTATTGATAGAAAACGTCTATAACTGAACATAATTGTCCTCATTCATAACCCAGTCGACATTTCAACAATGAACGATTGTAAAGATATCCGCACCAATATTATGAATAAAGTCTGTAAAGAATGTGTCTCTCTATCCAACCAATCAAGTCTGCTAAACCAATTGTGATGATAAATTTGCATTTTGAAGAACTACTAATAAGTAAGAAATACTTTGAGTAAGTTTGCCTCAAGAAACTGCAAAGTAAATCGCATGGGTAGCCAGAAGGTATATATAGGTATAAGGTATATAGGATGGATAGGCCCTTTATAACAATGCCCATTCTCTTAAAGAAAGATGACTAATATTCCGGCAAAATTCTAGTACGAGGAAGGATATCATAATGCATTCACATTTCAAATGCATGCATGATAAAGTTTGGAGCAACGGAAGCTGGTACAAATTGTATTTCGTAACTATAATTCCCAGTGGCCATCATAAAACAGAGAGAATAATCTACCTAAAAGTTGAGCGGGAGACGGGACGGTATGGAGAATCATGGCAAAGGATAAATAATATGTTAAGTCTCCTGCTTACACGTGCGACGTGACGGTGCGACGCAATTCTGGTAGAACAATATCCATGAAATTTTCGTAGAAATTGATCTACTAGAGTCGCGCGTCGTGCCTGTCTGCGGGAGCTTTTATACTCTCCTTATTTCCTATTGGATTGGATTAAATTGGATAAGAAGAAGAAGACTTATTGGATAAGGATAAAGTACAAATCCTTATTAAAACATATAAAATAATATTGACATTCTATGAAAAGCAATATATTTCTGTCGAGCTGGTGCAGTTACGAGAAGACTAATCATTTAACAAATTGTTCGAAACCACATAAAGCAGAAGTTTATATTACATTAAAATTTGCCTCCAGGACTAAAATGAACGTCTAACGAACCCAATATTACTTATATCATCATGAGCAATTCTCATAGTGTCAATACAAGTCAATACGAGAGTCCCAGAAGTTGGACTGTCCAATTCAAGTAAAACGTAAATAGAGAATTTCAATTAATGATAGTGCTGAAACCTGCAAGGACCTGCAAAACATAAATATTACATCTACTGCCACGACTCCCGACCGCACAGTGTTTGAATATGCATCGCGAAGACACACAGGTCCAACTTGGTAGACAGATAACAAAGTAAAATAGAAAGGACACAGACATAAACTTTCTTGGACGGTGCAGAATTGTATTTACCTAGGTGAGCTTAGGTATATGGGATAGGTGAAGCTCCTGGTGGATTTTACTTTGGAATATATGCAACAGTAATCTTGAATGAGGAGTATTTTACTGATATGTTTTACAGATGCATGAGTGTATAAGTGGCGTATTGATATACGAAAAAAAAGGCCATTATTAAAGGTTATTTTCTGCCCGGTTTGGTTGGTGGTAGGGCTTGTTCTAAGTCCACCTGGCTAACTACCATCATTTTATCTAAGTCTGTCGCCATAACAACAATGTTAACAGCATTGTTGTGTTTCGGCAGTTAGAGATAAGACAGCCAGTTCCTCTGTGGTTGAGAATTCCAAGTGAAGGTCGCTTCCACCTTCGTCCTGATCATCACTTATCATCAGGTGAGATGAAGGCCAAGAGCTTCCCCATTGTGGTGAAAAAAGGCATTCCAACGACGTTTATTTATGAGATGTTTCTCGTTATGAGCTTTCGAAATTTCATTGGCGAAAGAAATTCAAAACTATGAATACAATCAACATTATATTAACACCCATCAGAGCTCCGATTAAGCTTTCTGAAGAAAAAAGCAGACCTAATTGTAATTACGATGACTATAGAAAATATTTAATAACGACTAAGATAGTTCATTCACCTTTCACCAAAGCTTCAAACACCGCACGGGGAACCAGCGCTATTAAATTCTTAATTAACAAAGTTCTTGCACTTCCTAAGCTTTCAAAGAAAACAAACATGGTCCAAAGCTTTCCTAGTTTAATAGAGCAACCTTCTAGTTTCTCATAAATTTCCTAGACACCTTCAGTGTTCCAGACAGCACTAAGTGATGCCCTAGGGCGTTTTCTTTAGTTGGATATAAACGCAAGACTATGTACGTGAATAATAGCTGGGATGCTAATCAGGTACGATTTATTTTTAGATTTATTGGGCATTTGATTTAAGAAACGAGGCTTAAATGTTGGTGTTGTCAATTTATATGACTTTTATTTGTCTTCAGTGGATTTAATTTAGGTACAGTTATAACTATATTATACACGGGCTCTTTATAATCTTTGCAACATGATAGAGAATTCTCGTAAAACTCGTGAAGACGTAACAAAGAAGTACAATACTGCCAGCATTTTGGACTTGATCGTTATGGTATGCTACCCACCATGGTATGTTATCCAAAATCTTTGCGAATTACAGACGTTAACACTTATTTGAGCATCAAAATCTTGGACCAAATATAAATCAACGGCAAATCTTGGCCCCGTGTTTCCAATAAATCGTTGACCACTTAACCGTTTACTAATTTCTCGGGCACCATTTCAAATCCCTTAATAGTCCCTTTTATTTTTTGCTCTCTTCGCCTCACAGATCTCACAATAGGACCCTTTGTGACCAGGGCCGGTCCGACCTTTTTACAATGTCTGTCCATTGTCAACGACTATTTATAGGCTTTTTTTTCTCACTTGTCTGAACTTGTCGAACGAATCCGACAGGTCCCGACATGATTTCGTAACGGCCAAAGATAACAGTTTCAAAATTGAGTTTATTTTTTTAGGGCTGTGATTTCGTCTTTGTCATTTGGAGGCGCTGTTGTGTACCAGTGATTGGATTTTTAGGTATCGAGTATTTCGAAATACGATTGTCAAAATTTGGACGGTAAAAACACGGTAGGTATTTTAAAACCTCATTTCTCCCACATGGAAAATAGAAGGTTATTCAGTTAGGAAATAGAACAGCGTCTAATGTCACGGGCGCTGTATTGAATCCCGAGCGTAACGAAGAATTCTAGTGGTCCTGAGCGCAGCGAGGGAGTTATTAAGATTAAACTAGAATCTTGAGTGTAGCGAAGGATTCAAACTCGCTCAAGACGAACACAACTTTATCCCCGAGAAGAACACTTTTCTTTTCACATTGCACCTTCTGCAAGGTAATAATTAAAAATCGGCCAAGTGCGTGTCGGACCACGCACAATGACTGGGTGAATTTATCCCAAGGGACCAAACTTAACATTGTAGTTGAAAAACATGTTCTCCCATACACTCCAACTGGAAATGAAAGTTGATCTATTATTACTCGTTAATAACTTGTAAAGCCTACTTAGCTGTGATAGTTTTCCTTTTAACTTCGTAATAAATATTTACAGCCTTTTTTACATAGCCAAAAACAACCATTTAGCTGGCAGGGACACTTGACTCTAACAAAAATTAGCACTTTAAAGCTTAATATTTCGCAACCGGATTCCTGAATCGAAAAATGGTTTTCACACACCCACAATATTGAACGACCATTCCAACGTTATACTCAATATAAATAAATAAAATGGTATAGATATATTTGCCCTCTCACGACCACAAGCTTTCTTTGTAACCGATTCTTAAATATTTCTTCTAACCGCGTAATAACATAGCAAAAATCCTCAATCCAGTTTGGAATTCTTTCATTCCCACAGGATATTATCGCAAACGATTCATACATCGATATATTATACAATTCTCCCAGAAATTAGGTATAAAGCTAGCTTTATGTGCCATAAAATATATGGAGATGAAATTACGTGTTCCATACAATGTATCAACGGTAAACGTATGTGTATTACCGCCATTATGTGTTCTGGTAATGGTAAGCTAATGTAGCGTTTGGTTTAGAGTGCAATAAAGTGATAATTATTATTTAAGTCCATCTTAAAATTATACTTTGAAGTGTAGGACAGAAATATCATGAGGGCCATAATTATTGACTGTTTACTAGCAATCCTAAGCAACAATGATAAGAGCCAGCACTATTTCATTGTTCTTCTTATACCCAGAAGGGATAGGTTTAAATCACCACGCTTACTCACTACCTGTTAGAGATTTTAGAAAAGGATATGCTCGTTGTTCTGATATAATATATAGTACCTGAGCGACCGAGCTCTGCTCTGGTTAAAATAGAGAATGGTATAGTTCATACTAATCCCATTTATAGTAGGTACATACTAATTCCATGCTGCCATGATGTACGTACTTACTAATTCCATTCTGCCATGTCATTATTCTAAGGTAGCCATCTTGTTCTAAACTTTGGGCGACCGAGCTCTGCTCGGGTGAAAATACGTAGAAAACTAATTTTCCCACATGAGACCTAGGCTAGATCGATTTTCGTCCCCGTAAACCCCTTTATGATGAGATAGGAGCCTTTTAGGCCTCGCACAGGTCGTTATTATTTTTATTGTTAGTTTAAAATGCGTCTTTCTAATTTTTTATTACTGTTTGTATTTTCTGTGCGTGTCCCAAATAAAATATTTTTCTTTCTTTCTTCTTTCTAAATTGCAACTTTCATCGAAATCGTTAGAGCCGTTTTTGAGAACGTGATTACAAATATACAGTGTGAGTCTTTATAATCTGCACATACTGAATCGAGGGAATCTTTGCTTAATTTTATCGACGGAAAAAATGATAAAAAAATTCTAAATATTTTATTGACATTTTTAATGGATTTTTTATTTATTTTTTCGTTTCTGTGACTCCAGTGTATACAAAGCGGTGTAACTTTTTAACTCGATGTTTTATCACGATGAAACAAACTCCATAATGATTGGAAGTAATTAGGTGTCCGCATTAAATGAAAATTGTGTAAAAGAACTGCCACCAATTAAAAATAAACACGTTTTTCCCTCAAAAATCTGATTTTTTTTCATCAATTTTTGCAATAATCGTAAAATTTCTCAATAAGATGCCCCGATTACCTTCATTTTTTATTACTTTAAATTATTCCTCATCGTATTAGCTACCTAATAATAAAAATTGTATGCTTTTAGCTCAGACAAAACACTTTCTATCAAGTGTTAAAGATGGCACTTCGAACGCGCTATTTTTGTTCTCTTAAGGATGATTTATTTGGGTTCAATGAATGAAAAAGAGTTCAATTAAAACATTTATTATTTTAAAGAAAATTTAATGCATTAGGTTCTCAAAATGTCCACCTCGTTGTTGTAGGCACAAAGCCGCGCGAACTAAAATTTGTTGTGTCGCTCTCCTTATCATTTCGGGATCATTGCGAATATCATTTGCACAGTTAATTATGCGATCACGCAAATCGACCTCACTGTTGATGGGAGTACTGTAGACGCGTTGCTTCATGGTCCCCCACAGGAAGTAATCAAGGGGCGTTAAATCGGGTGAACGCGCAGGCCACCCTACAGGTCCTAGTCGTCCAATCCATTTATCACGATAATTTTCGTTTAAAAATGATCTCACATTTGTGGCATAATGGGCAGGGCATCCGTCCATCTGCAGAAACATCCTTCGACGCAAAGACAGTGGTACATCTTCCAATAACTCAGGTAGATCGTCAGTCAACAAACTTAAAAATCTTTCACTGTTCAAAGTTCTCGGCAGTATGACTGGTCCAATCAACATGTTATCGATAAGACCAGCCCAAACATTTATTGAAAATCTTACTTGAAAAGTCGATGAACGTTTCAATTTCGGGTTTTGACCTCCAGGGCACCATCTGTGTAAATTTCTACAGTTAGTAATACCATCTCTGGTAAATGTTGATTCGTCCATCCTTAGTATGGTTTTCGGAAAGTTTGGGTTTGCTCTGGTATTTCTTTGAATCCAGGTGGACATCACACACCTTGGACGCCAATCTACGTCTTCATGTAGATGTTGCCAGTCGTCTAGTACTTATGGATGGATCAGCAAACAAATCGCTCAGTACTGCTTGTTCCAGAACCACATCAATAATTATTTGAGGCGGCTCGCGACGATCTCTACTTGATTCAAGTCCAGTGATCGACAATCTTCTGTGAACTTCCTGGAAGTTGCGGGCAGATGGCACTGGTTGCCTGTTAGGAAACGCAGCTATGTAAGCTGCGCGCGCAGCTCTGGCACTTCCTCGTCCCATCCCATAGTAAAAATGAATGTCGGCAATGTGTGCCGGGGAGAATTCACTTAAGCGCGGCATCACGTAGCAGCGAACGAAAGTCACGAAACTCAGGTAGCAGTGAATGAAAGTAACGAAACACATCTAGCAGCGGCGAATAATTCGGAGCGACTGCCTGTCTGTCATCCCTTCTGGTCCCTTCAGCTGGCCCTACCTCCCCGCACCCCGACCCGCGCACATTCTCAACAAAAAAGGACGTCTACCTGCTAAACAATTAGTGCGTAGCCGTGCTCTAGGCCTTTCTTTGGCTGTTGATAAGAAATGATGGGATTGAGTTAAACCCTTGCAATTTTTACTATTGGATAGCTAATACGATGAAGAATAATTTAAAGTAATAAAAAATGAAGGTAATCGGGGCATCTTATTGAGAAATTTTACGATTATTGCAAAAATTGATGAAAAAAAATCAGATTTTTGCGGAAAAAACGTGTTAATTTTTAATTGGTGGCAGTTCTTTTACACAATTTTCATTTAATGCGGACACCTAATTACTTCCAATCATTATGGAGTTTGTTTCATCGTGATAAAACATCGAGTTAAAAAGTTACACCGTTTTGTATACACTGGAGTCACAGAAGCGAAAAAATAAATAAAAAATCCATTAAAAATTTCAATAAAATATTTAGAATTTTTTTATCATTTTTTCCGTCGATATAATTAAGCAAAGATTCCCTCGATTCAGTATGTGCAGATTATAAAGACTCACACTGTATATAGAAAGAAACAAAAGAAAAAAAATACATTTATTTAGCACAGACAAAAAGGCACACAACACAACATAATTATAACACGAGTAAAAAAATAAATAATAAAAAACGTGTGGCACTCGGTGACTGCCGCGGTAAAGCTATTGCATAGCATTTGTAACCTCCATACTTCCTATTTGTCAACGCTACACTTGGGATGATGACGTGATGACATAAAACAAAAATTTACTTCATGTTAAATGATAAATGATAAATGATTTTATTTCTGTAAGTAGGTTTGTACAAACACTTTTACACGTCAATCATATTTTAAAAACTAGATGAAGTCGGCGTTTCCTATCTGACTACTCCGAGAAGAAAGGCCGAAACAAACTCAGAGGTCACAGTCTCTTTTAAAGTCCAGACATAATCTTGGTCAGATCATGTGAAGGCCATGTGGATTGGTGTCTGAAGTGGTCTTTATAGGAAAGCACCACACAGATTGAGAGGGCCTGTCCAGTCAGTGCACGCATTTGTCAGTTATCGTGTAGCTCAACTCAGAATTTAAGGAGCTCAACGATTCGACGAACAATACTAAAAAAAGGACATTTGTGTAGGCCACATAAATTACTCAAACTGTCAGACCATGATTAAAACTAACTGAGAAAAAATTAAAAACAAAACAAAAGGAATGACCCATATAGTCTTCACATTCACAATAATTAAAATAATATAATACTTTAAAAGTAAATATTCACGTCATTGTATATGTATATAAAAATCATTAATGTCAATGTGTATATAAAAAAAAAAAATCCGGAAATGATCTTGGTCAGAGCATTTCATTTGAGGACCATGTAGATTTGTGTCTGAAATGGTCTTTTGAGGAAAGAACCATACAGATTTGAGTGGACCTGTCCAGTCAGTGCACGCATTTGTCAGTAATCGTGCAGCTCAACTCAGAACTTAAAAGGAGCTCAACGATGCGACGAACAATACCAAAGAAAGGACATTTAGGTAGGCCGCATAAAGTACTCAAAACTGCCAGATTATCATTAAAAACTAACTGAGAAAAAATAAATAAATATATATACATGAACTACATAGTCCTCACATTCACAACAATTAAAATAATAATAATGTTATACTTAACAAAGTAAATATTCATGTCATTGTGTATATAATTTTAAAGTTTGCAAAAAAAAACAAATTTCAAAAGTAAAAAATAAAAATAATAATTGGAGCAGCTCAATCCCAAGCCTTTTTGTCCTCAATGTAATCTTTAACGGTATAAAAAGCTTTCTGGCACAACTTACGTTTAATGAATGATTTGAATTTATTAAGGCTTAGATCTTGAACGTGGCTTGGAAGTTTATTATAAAAGCGTATAGAATAGAATAGAATAGAATAGAATATATTTGACATTGACATCTGAACGATCCACCTATTTTTTTGAGCCTTGTTGTGGGTACAACAAATTTGTGTTTGTTCCTAGTATTTATGTTATGGATATCACTGTATTTTTTAAACAATTTTATATTTTTATGGGCATATAAAAGATTATCAAAAATATACTGAGAAGGCACAGTCATTATATTAATCTCCTTAAATTTATCTCTGAGAGAGTGTCTCGGACTTAATTTATAAATTGATCGAACAGCTCTTTTCTGCAAAACAAAAATAGTCTGAATGTCGGCGGCATTTCCCCACAACAGAATACCGTACGACATTACACTATGAAAATAGCTAAAGTACACTAAACGGGCTGTCTCTATGTCAGTCAAATAACGAATTTTTCTAACAGCATATGCTGCGGAGCTAAGCTTTTTTGACAATTTATCTATATGTGGGCCCCACTGAAGCTTAGCATCCAAAGTTAAGCCCAAGAAAACTGTGCTATCATCAGGATTCAATTCTTCGCCCCTTATCAACACACTAGTTTTCACCTGCCTAACATGAGGTAAGGTAAACTTAATGCATTTGGTTTTTTTTTCATTAAGAAGTAAATTATTAACATTGAACCAGTGAACTACTTTTGAGATCGCGCTATTTACATCGTCAGAAACCAGCTGCTGACGTTTAAGTTTAAACAAAAGTGAAGTGTCATCCGCAAACAACACTACATCATGGTTATCCTTTATGAGGTAAGGCAAGTCATTAATATAAATAAGAAACAAGAAAGGACCAAGAATTGAGCCCTGAGGGACTCCCATTGTTACTAAAGATCCGGGAGATCTTTTCCCATTAACGTCAACGCTCTGAATCCTATTACTCAAGTATGAAATAAGAAGATTCAGAGCGCTGTTCCGGATCCCATAGTGGCGGAGTTTCCTGATTAACGTTTCATGAAGAACGCAATCAAATGCCTTGGACAAATCACAAAAGATGCCCAAAGCATCGCATTTATCTTCCCATGCATTATAAATATGACCTAAAAGTTCAACACTGGCATCAGTAGTTGAACGACCCCTTGTAAAACCGAACTGTTTGCTATGTAATAATTTATGTCTATTAAAAAATCTTTGCAATTGGTCTAAAATTAATTTCTCAAAAATTTTACTAAAAGTAGGTAGTACTGAAATAGGTCTATAATTTGTGGGGTCTGATGTACTACCTGATTTAAACAAAGGAATTATTTTACTATTTTTCATAAGGTCAGGAAACTCCCCACAGTCGATACAATTATTAAAGATAAGAGCTAAAGTAGGTGCTACAATGTCAATAATAGACTTGGCAACTTCTACAGAATTACCCCACAGATCTGCAGTCTTTTTTACATTTAAGGTGTGAAAGGTTTTAATTATGTCTCTACAGGTAATATGTTCAAAAGTAAATTCCGAATCGCAAACATTAACATTTTCCTTTAACAAAGACTCAGCAACAGAAGGTGAAGAGTTTAGGGATTTAGTAGTTGAAACGGGAATATCTGAAAAGAAATTTTCAAAGGCCGCGGCGACTTGTGAGTCTGATTTTATTATGTTGTCATTAATAGACAGGCTGTAGTCAGTATTTCGGTTATTAGACCTTCCCGTTTCACTATTAATAATATTCCAAGTCGTTTTAATTACATTACTACTATTTTTAATCTTCGAACTCAAATAACGCGACTTGGCCATACAACAAACAAACCATGTGATGTTCCATGACAACATCACGTTGTCATGGGAACCGTCATTACATGGTAGGCGGAGTGAGGGGTGTTAGGTTTTATTTCGTTAAGGAATTTCTTGATTCGGTCGCCGCGCTCAAAGCCCGCGATAAAAGCTATGCAATAGCTTAAAAAGGAAACAAAAAACAAAGTGTAAAATAATAATTTAAATGCCAGAAGACCAGTGCCAGATATAGGTATAAATATATACAAATATTGGTCATTTTAATAGTAGGTTTTCAGCACATTGCCATATGGTGGCGGAATCTTCCATTGACATTGAACGTTAATAAAATCTATCGAGAAATAAGTTTGTATTGCAGAACTGTTAGTAATGACACTGCTGTTAGGATTTCCACAGTTAAATACATCAGCCAACTACATTAACAAAATGTCTTCAGCTCAATGACACTATCATTTCTGCTTATCCCCAAAAAAAAAACACAATTTAGGCTCACTTAGCGCCACAAAACTGTTCCCAAAAACGGTAGAACAAATTATAATACTGTTACATTGAAAACTCCGTCAATTTGACACGGCACTTTCTTAAATCACCGCGATGGAGTATCGACCGCAAATTGCATAATTTCGCCCGCCGACACCGCCCGTCATAATAACAACACGACACAATAATATGGGGTGTGGTACAAGTTATCAGAAATAAGAATACATAGTTAAAAAAACATGCCGGCACTCCCGGAGTACCACTGTTTTTTTTAAATGAAAACTTGAAAAAAAAATCGGCACTGCGGTAATCAACGCGTTGATGTCTTTTACTCCACGGTGTCGGTAACATTCACGAAATCAATGGTTTAGTCCCATCTCAAAAATGCTCAACGCGCCTTAGGAAGTTACACTTTAAAAATATTGTAAGTGTCAAACTTTTGGCCGGTATAAGTGATAAAAAAGCGTTATTTTAGGGGCTAAAGTAATTGTGGTCGAAAACAACAAATCAGTCTGTGAAAAAGTCACCAGCCTACTTTTGCAATACTAGATACAGCGAACAACTACCTTTCTGCTTTGCACTTTCAGAAAAACGACCTATGGTTTAGAGGTATGAGGCACGTAGTTGCACGAAGGCTGCACTGACGTATCACGACGAGGTCACCAATTTAGAGGTATGAGGAACAGGGTGTAAAGTTCACTCATCCTCTATAGAAAAGGGAGTAACCTCCGACGTGGTGTTGTGTCTGGCGAGCAATTGTCCAACGATTGAAGTCGGATGGTCATATATGTGTCGTTCACACGGTAAACTTTGATTGCGCGATGCAGGATTTTTGTGACGTCAGGGCTTTAATACGTAGTTCATATATGGTGACGTAAATGCCACTACAATGGCATGAAGACTATTTGTTGTTGAACCTGCCACGTTGCTAAGGAGAAATTTCTGATGGAAAAACTTAAAAATACTTGCTCGACCTGGGGTTCACACCTAGCATCCCAGTAGTTCCGCTAGCCACTGGTTCGATGAACTGAACGAGAATGCGAAAAAAGTTAGTTATAAGCAGTTAGACCAGTTAATGATGGAATGTTATCTAACGTCTAGATTCTTAATCTCATGAAATATGTTGTATACCTATCGCAACTTGATCCGTTTTTTAAGCTATTGCATAGCTTTTATCGCGGGCTTTGAGCGCGGCGACCGAATCAAGAAATTCCGTAACGAAAAAAACCTAACACCCCCCACTCCGCCTACCATGTAATGACGGATGATGACATAAAACAAAATTTTTAGAAAATTTTAATTTTTTTTAATTTGAAATTTTGTAATTTTTGTTTTATGTCATCAGCCGTCATCATCCCAAGTGTAGCGTTGACAAATAGGAAGTATGGAGGTTACAAATTCTATGCAATAGCTTTACCGCGGCAGTCCCCGAGTGCCACACTTTTTTTTTTTTAATTTGTCAAATTAAACTAGATATATTAATGGGCTTTGCATCTTAAATTCTAGTTAGGAGAGTATATTAGGTGAGTTACAAACTATGTTAGGTACTTAAATAAATCATACTTTTTAAAATCTAGAGGTTAAGTATAGTTAAACCATTTGATATTATTACTAAAATTCCGATCACCAAGTGGTTCCCACGGTCTTTGAACTTAAAAATGTGCAGTTTACTTTAAAATTACATCAGGTTATTTATTTATGAACCGGATATTTTACATTAAAAAGTTATAAAACTTTTAAAGTTATTATTAATAGTTAATATTTATGCTGCAGATCATAATTTATGATAATAAGGATAATAATTAATGAATTTAAATAAGTATCCCGCATAACAAATTAGATTACAAATATTTTGACGGAACAGTTTAACGTCAACATAGGTACTGGGTACTATTTGTTGCTAAAACAATTCGTCAGTACTTGCACAGTGTACATTTTATAAAAAGAAAAATTATTATTCTGCACAAACTAAACGCACATTACAAAAAAATACTTTTAGTACATATTTACAAATTATCCAAAATCCTCGTAGGATTTTGGATAATTTCAATATTCAAAACTCTCAAAACTGTCTATTGCCGGATGTCAGGGCCAGAGACTAAAAACAATTTACAATAAAATTGCTTGCGTAGTGTGTTGCGACAATAACGAATGAAAACAAACAATCAAAACAAAAACAAAATGGCGATTGCAGAGTGGAAAAATAACATATTTTGTAACAAGCAAACAATAATAACAAGAACAATTAAGCTGTGGGACGCATCTGTGCAAGAATAGGCGTATAGGTGTTATGTACCCCGATAAGGGCCAGGCCCGGGTCGACGGCGCGTTGTGTTCCACGCGCGCCTCAAAGAGATGTCAACAGAACTGACGGGGTCCGCTAGGTCCGATGCCTGCCGGGGTTGCGGGTTTGTCCTTGAATATGGGCCGATAGGGAAATCGTGGCATCCTGGCAACATGGCAACTGAAGGAACACGGGTGGGTTTTAGTCAGTAAGAGTCTGACATGCCCTCCCGCTCGACCCAAAGCAGGAGAAGTTATTTGATAATTTCCCAACAAATAAAAAAAAAAAGGGTTACCGTGGCCCCTGGCAACATACAGGCAACTGAAGGAACACGGGTGGGTTTTAGTCAGTAAGAGTCTGACACGCCCTCCCGCTCCGCCCAAAGCGGGAGAAGTTATTTGATAATTGCTCACCCAAAAAAAAAGGGTTTATGTACCCGCTACCGCTTGTAACTCAATCCCATGAAAAGCTTCGGACAGCCGATACGATCTTCGATACGACGGCTACAAAAAGAAACGCCGTTATTTCCCACGGGGTGTGGAATTCTTGTGCCATTTCGGACACAAGCCTTTTGTGATCCCCGTCCGGCTGTCCGCTAGATTATTCGTTTAATATTGAAACTGTTTACACTGAAAATAGGTTCTTTTTGTTTGTTGAAACTGTTATTGGTAGGCTTTGCTAGTAGGACATTCATGAACAGCTTTTTTATGACGAACACGTATGACGTGATTCAGGTAAAGAGCTACTTTATACCTGAATGTGTACAC
>OY796864.1:26244962-26279485 GCA_963680765.1 Agrochola lychnidis | reverse complement strand
AACCTAACCTTTTTTAACCTTTTTTTTTTTTTTTTTTTTTATCGCTGAGAAATGCATTACGCATCCCCGCTCGTGGGGGACGAGTCGGGGTATGTGGGACTCCTGTCGGTAATGACAATATACCCACTAAAACTCAGCGGTGTTCCCACATCGCCGTGATGGGAGGGCCATGGGAAACCGGCTCAGCCTTTACTTCCACAACCCTCCCGGCGCATGCCCGCCTAGCTGGCGGGCCCCGCATGCCCCCCAGGCTGGGGGGCTACGGAAATGGCCGGGAACACCTGGCCATTCCCGTCCGACATTGGTGGAAGCCTGTGCAATACAGACAAGGGTGCCCCCGCACCCGTTGCCTGCTGGCCTCCACCTGGGAGGAGTCGGAGATGACTTTCAAACTGACGTCTTCTTCGACCCCTCCTCCGCCTTCGGAGCGGCGCCGCGTCAGGATCGTCTTCCCGCACGCGCTCCGCCGCCTCCTTCTGGGACATGACGTGTTCGCAGAAGGAGGCGACTGCCGCCCAGGACCTCTCATCCCTCAGCATGGCGTTAACCAAGCCGGGGAGTGAGAGGTCCTGTCCGATCACCGCGATGAGACTACAGCGCGGCTCGGACCACGAAGGGCACACCTCGAGGGTGTGCTGCGCCGCGTCCTCCGCCGCGCCACAGTGGTGGCACGACGGCGTCTCCTCTCGTCCAATCCGGTGCAGGTACGATCCGAAACAACCGTGTCCGGACAGCACCTGCACCAGACGGAAGGAGAGGAACCCATGCGACCGCTCGAGCCAGTCTCGCAGGACTGGCCCAATCGCGTCGAGGGTTCGGCGCCCGAAGGCTGCGATGGCGAGGTCCTCCGTCCAATGGACAACGATGGCGTCCTTCGCCTCCCGTCGGACCGCCTCCCGTTCTTCCGGGGCTGGGCATTCTCCTCTCGCCCTCCGCCCTGCCGTCCATTCATATACTCTGGCGAGCACCCACGCCTCAAGTTCCCAAGGAGGGGTGCTGGCCAGAGCACATGCTGCCGCAAAGCCCACGGTGCGGTGGGCCCGCGCCACCCGCTGAGCTATGGCCCTTTGGGGCGCCCGCAAGGCGGCGGCGTTCTCTCTCCTTTGGAGCGATTCCTCCCAGATAGGAGCCCCGTAGAGGGCCATACTCCTCAAGATGCCGGCGTAAAGTTGCCGGCATCGCGCGCTAGGCCCCCCCAAGTTAGGAAGCAGCCACGAGAGCGCGCCTGCGGTCTTCAGCAGGCGCGACGACAGCCCGCTAAAATGTGGACCGAAGCGCCACCTGCTGTCGAGTACAAGACCCAGATATTTCATCTGGGCCTTCACCTCAATTCTGACGCCCTCCACGAAGATGTGGGCGTCAGGTGGGGGGCGCTGGCGAGGGCCGTGGAAGAACACGGCCTCGGTCTTGTGCAGCGCCACCGTTAAACCTAGGCGGCGAATCCTCCCTGCGACCAAGGATCCGCCCGCCGAGGCCAAGTTGGCCGCCTCCCTAAAACTCTCCCCACGGGCGGTGAGGAGAGTGTCATCCGCATAGCAGACGACACTCGTGCCTCGAAGGAGAGTTCCCCGCAAGAGCCAATCATAGCCGACGTTCCAGAGTAGAGGTCCTAAGACTGACCCCTGTGGAACGCCAGCCTCAACGGCGTACCGCCGGACTTGGCCAGTCCTATTTACCAGGAGGATTGCCCGATCCTCCAGGTAGTCGGCCAGCAGCCTGCGCATGTATCGAGGCACTCCGTGGTATCGGAGCGCCTCTAGAATGGTGGAGTGGGGAACAGAGTTGAAGGCATTCGCTATGTCGAATGACACAGCCAACAATCCGTCCCCCGCTTCCATTGCCTCCTTCACCTGGCCCTTAAGGCAGGCCAGCGCATCCACCGTGGAACGCTCAGCCCGAAAACCGAACTGAGCGTCCGACAAGTCCGGCCCGACACTCCGCAGATGGCTCTTTAGGCGGGCAGCGATTATCCCCTCGAACATTTTGCTGACCTCATCGAGCAGAACGATGGGCCGGTATGCCGAGGGGGAGTCTGCTGGGCGGCCCTCCTTGCGAAGGAGGCACAACTGCCCCTCCTTCCACGGTTTCGGGAACCTTCCAGACGAAAGGCATGCGCTGAAGAGGTCCCGAAACCTCTCCTCCATTTGAGTGGCAGCGATCGCCACCACTCTTGCCGGAACACCGTCGGGGCCCGGAGCTGTCTTCTTGGCGCGGATACGAAGAATCGCCGTGTCAAGTTCCGACTCCGTGACAGGAGGGGCCTCCTCTTCTTCCTCAGCTGGCGGATCCATGCCCCGCGGTGGGCCCATCATTGGTGGGGTGAAGTTGTCCCTGCACGGGAAAAGGGACTGAACCACCCCATCCAGAAATGAGGGCTCCAGGGTCTCGGCCACCGGGGGACCAAAGGGGCGCAGTTTGTTGCGTGCCGCCTTATATGGTCTCCCGTAGGGGTCGTTGTCGAGACCCTCCAGCAGCTCCGCTCTCGACGAGTCTCTGGCGGCGGTGATAGCCCGATCGAGGACCATTTTTGCCTCCATGTATACCTCATAGAGGTGGTCCTCGTCGGCCTGGTCCCGTTGACGCCGCCGCCGCCTCCGCGTGTAGGTTCTTCTTGCCTCCACACACGCTGCACGAAGCCCCGCTAGTTCCACCGACCACCAGTACACGGCGCGTTTGGGCAGCGGTCGGCGAGACCGAGGCATGCTGGAGTTGCAGACCTCGGTCAGAGACTCCCTCAGTTGCCCCGCCACGGTGTCCACATCCAGGCCGGCGGAAGGCGGTGAAAGCCAGTCCTGGACGAACGCCGCCTCAGCCGCTGCCTCCCTGTCCAGGCGGGCGAGAGCCCATCGTGGGAACGGTGATCGCACCGAGAGGGGCTGCGTTTCTTCGGGGCCACTCGTGGAGATGTCGAAACGCACGTAGCGGTGGTCTGACATAGTCTCCACCAGGTCCACCCGCCAGTTCAACACGCGCGCGGCCAACGCAGGGGTGGCGAAAGTGACGTCCACTATTGAGCCACCCTGCCGCCGCACGCATGTCTGGACGCTTCCTCTGTTCAAGAGAGAGAGTCCAGAGGAGGCTGCCCACATCTCCACTGCCCGCCCACGTGCATCGGTGGCCGGGTTGCCCCAGGTCACCGACTTGGCATTCAGATCTCCCAGCACGGAGACCTGACGCGGCGCCGCCCTGCCGACCACGGCGGCCAAGACTCCGAGATAGTTCTCAAAGTCCTGAAGAGGGCGGTTTGGGGAGAAATAGACGCCCACAAGGGCCATGTCTCCCCACGCGGCGGCCACGTATCCCGGTCCCCTCTCTAATAGCGAGAGGGGAGGGGAGTCTGTGGAAGACCGCGCCGCTAATGCCACCGAGTCGTCCTCGTCACCCAGCCAGCTGCCGGGGATATAGTAAGGCTCGGCGACCACCGCTACGTTCAGTAACCACTCGGCCATGACCTGCACCACCAGGTCCTGGGCCGCTCTGCAGTGATTGGTGTTCGTCTGGAGGATGCGGTAGTTGGCAACCATTATTCCGACATCGTACCTGTCCCCTCAGCTACCGCCGCTGGAGCTACAGCGGCGACGACAACGGCGGCGGTGGCAGGGCGAACCTGCGCCGGCACTATGCCTTTCTTCACAGGGGGCTTGCAGCTCCTGCCCGTCATCCTGTGGTCCGCGGGGCGGCCACTGGCAGCACACGCCGCGCAGTGTGGTGCGGTGGCGGCGTGGCAAGCGGCACTCTTGTGTCCCTCCTGTCCACATTGGAAGCACGTGTCTCCCCAGTCGAACTTGGACGGACACGTGGCTCGGGTGTGGCCGAACGCGAAGCACTTGAAGCAGCGAACAGGCTGGTCTTCAAGCGGCCGGACCACAGCCGTGCTGAACCCTACAAGCAGCCGTCCCTTGGTTGCAGCAAGGACGGCCCCAGCCGCGGCGACTGGGCACTCAACGCGGATGACGCCCATGCCGCGGCGGCCGGGCCTGATAGCTCCACCCTTCACCGCGCCAGCGTCGCAGCCTCCAGCCGCCGCGACGGCCGCCACCACATCCTCTTTGGTGACCGAATCATCCAGATCGGCCACCTCCAACGCTGCGGTCTTAACGGGCCTGATGACCGTTGCCGCATCCGCAATGACCTCTTTCAACTTTGTTGCGAAGAGGTCCGCATTTGCGCCGCGCTGATCCCCCGAGAACTCGAAAATTCGGGCCCCGGTTAGGGTTAGGCGGCACGTGATGTTGCTGATCCCCAGCCGAGAAGGATCAGCATTGGTACGAGCCCGTCTTAGGACGGACTCATACGTCTCACCCTTTCCCACGGCCTCCGGGGTGATGGTCACCACGACGGCCGCGGTTTTGGGAGGAACCAGCTTTCTCCCGCCGGTTGGGGCCCCTTTGGCTGCAGGACTAGTCGCAGCGGTCTTGGGGGCCGACTTTTTCTCCTTTTTTCCCTTTCCTCTCCTGGCCACTTCCGTCCACGACTGGTTGGACGGGGTGGTGGAGGGAAGAAGGGCGTCTTCCTCCTGCGAGTTCTGGGGAGCTGCTGCTGGAGTAGCAGACGACCCAGACGCTCTCTCCGCGCTTGTGGTGGGTGTATAAGGAGCCGCCAATGACTTCTTGCCCTTTCCTTTGCCCTTTGATACTGGGCCTGCTAGAGGCGCAGGTTCCGGCTCCCTCGGTGGTGGACTCTTGTCCGCCGCTAGCGGCGGGCGGAGCCGCCTTTCCGGCAAGAGCCGGTCCTCAATGCCTGCGAAGCAGGCTCTGATGAAGGCCCTCTCCTCCATGACAACACCGCGGATTGTTGCCTCAAGGCTGGCAGGGGAGGAGAAGCAGCCTCCTTCCACCGGACCTGGGGCAGATTGGGCAGGGGTGGCCGTGGCCTCAGCTAGCTTCTGGTGTAGCTGGCTGACCTCTGTCTGCAGGCGATCCACTTTTGCCTGCAGCTGCCGTGTCTCGTCCGTGGCCGTCCGCTTCACCAGTTCCAAAACGATGCCGTGCATGCTGGCGGCCCGGCATTTGAGGGCCTTCTGGAAGGTCCCCTTCAAATTCGAAGACTTTGAGGCGACCTCCAGGACCTCCTCCTTATCCTCTTGCGCCATTCGCTCTAGTTCTGCCAGGGAGTGGTCAGCATACAGTACCTTGGATGCACCATAGCCGGCCCTCGATCTGGCAACTTGCGCCTGCTGCTCCTTGGCGGCAACCCTCTCCTCCAGGTCTAGTTGGAGTTGCGCCCTTTTTGCTAGGTGTAGCTGGCGCTCGGCGTCCACCAAGCCCACATCGTGGGTAGAAGGCGCAGTAGAAGCCGAAGCCTTTTTAGATTTCGACTTCTTCTTCGCCCCACCTCGAGTCGACTCCGAGGAGCCCTCGGACCTCTTCCGCTTGAAGCGGTCGCTTTCGGCCCCCGACGTGTCCATAATGGAGTCATCGGAGTCCGACAACTCGCCTGGCCTACTGAAAAAGCTGGCCGCAGATGGTGTGCGGTCAGCTTCCGACGCCAAAGCGCCGCCGGCGTGGCTCTGAGAAGAGCCGTTGGATTGGCCCTGAGAAGGGCCGTTGGGTTGGCCCTGAGAAGGGCCGTTGGGTTGGCCCTGAGAAGGGCCGTTGGGTTGGCCCTGAGAAGGGCCGTTGGGTTGGCCCTGAGAAGGGCCGTTGGGTTGGCCCTGAGAAGGGCCGTTTGAATCGCCCTGGGAGGAGCGATTCGACATAAAACGCCCAGAGGCGTCACGCGTGGGTTTGCTCGTCATATTCGCAGACGACCGCATTTTTGTCTGCGAATCACAGCGCACTTTAGCCGCCGGTCTGCCACTCCGTTACGGTGGTCAGACACGGCGTTGCCCGGGGGAAACTGCGAGGAAGTATGCGCTGTGGGGGATCCCCCAACCTAACCTAACCTAACCTAACCTAACCTAACCTAACCTAACCTAACCTAACCTAACCTAACCTAACCTAACCTAACCTAACCTAACCTAACCTAACCTAACCTAACCTAACCATAGAAGCATGCAATTTAAGTATCCCTAAACTACAGCCAAATAGCAAAATTAACTTACCTTGGTGGTCCAATGAGCTCGCCATGATGAAGAAAGAGGTCGCCACTAGAAAGCGCAGAATCCGGTGTGCAGCCGAGATCAGGAGAGCGAAAGTCGTCGAGGAGTACCTGCAATTGAAAGAAAAATATGAGCAAGCAGAAAGAACGGCTCAAACAGAAAGCTGGAAAAGCTTCTGTATGAAACAAGATAGAGAGGGACTCTGGGAGGGTATTTATAGGGTAATAGGCAGGACTCTAAAAAGACAGGAAGATCTTCCCCTGACCAAGGAAGGTATAACCCTAAACCACCTTGAATCTGCCACTTTGCTGGCGGAAACGTTTTACCCGGAGGATAGGAAGGAAGACGATAATGACGAACACAGGCGTATTAGGACGATAGCTGAAAAAGCAAACGAGATGGGGCATGATGAAGAACATGATCCTCCGTTTACTCAGGAAGAGCTGAACGTTGCAATACGTAGCTTCCATCCCAAAAAAGCCCCGGGGGCAGACGGCCTTACGGCCGATATTTGCCAAAAAGCCCTTGACCGTGATCCGGAACTTTTCCTGTCACTGGCAAACAAATGCCTAGAGCTGGGCTACTTCCCGAGAATCTGGAAAGAAGCGACGGTGGTAATATTGAGGAAACCCGGGAAGGAGAGCTATACAGTTCCAAAATCCTATAGGCCAATAGGTTTGTTGCCGGTGATGGGAAAGGTCCTGGAAAAAATGGTGATAGGTAGGGTGAAGTGGCACATCATACCCGGACTAAGCACACGCCAATATGGTTTTATGCCACAAAAAAGCACAGAAGACTCCCTCTATGACCTGCTAGAACTGATACGTGGAAAACTAAAAGACAAGAAGTTGATTGTGATGATTTCGCTGGATATAGAGGGAGCCTTTGACAGTGCATGGTGGCCGGCCATAAAAATCGGGTTGGCGGAGGCGAAATGCCCGGTAAACGTTAGAAGAGTGGTGGACAGCTATCTAGAACACAGGAAGGTCAGGGTGAGGTATGCGGGACAGGAGGTCACCAGGGCAACCAACAAAGGCTGTGTGCAAGGATCGATAGGGGGCCCCATTCTATGGAACCTTCTACTCGACCCCCTGCTGAAAGGCTTGGTACAAAGGGGAGATTACTGCCAGGCCTTCGCCGATGACGTCGTTTTGATATTTGATGGGGACTCAGCGATGGAAGTTCAGCGACGTGCCAATGACGCTCTCGAGTATGTTCACCAGTGGGGAGTCAGAAATAAGTTAAGATTCGCACCGCAAAAGACGAATGCTATGGTCATTACGCGGAAACTTAAACATGACACCCCACTGCTGAGCATGGGCGGGATTGATATTGGTATGTCGCAGGAAATCAAAGTCCTTGGGCTTACCATTGACAACAAGCTAACGTTTAGCGCCCATGCATCGAGTGTATGCAAAAAGGCATTAAACCTGTACAAGCAGTTGTCAAGGGCAGCTAGGATCAGCTGGGGACTCAATCCGGATGTAATACGCTCCATCTATAAGGCAGTAGTCGAGCCGACCATTCTGTATGCGGCAAGTGCGTGGGCACCAGCAGCCAAAAAGCTAGGGACACGCAAGCAATTGAACGCGGTCCAAAGGGGATTTGCACAGAAGTTGTGCAAATCCTATCGTACAGTTTCCTTGAACTCGGCACTTGTGCTGGCCGGGATACTACCCCTCGACCTCCGAATACTTGAGGCAGCGGCCCTATATGAGACAAGGAGGGGGATACCTCGGCCGGAGCTAGGAGATAAGGAGATAGAGCGACGTATCGCGTTTGATAGGACCCCTCACCCGGCAAAACATATAAGCCTGCAGTTTATATGCCTGGCAGACCAGGAACAACACAATAACCACTGCACACAAACAGTGAGGATATATACGGACGGCAGCAGGATCGAGGGCAAGGTCGGGGCATCATTGTCTCACTGGAGCAATGATGTTGAAACCAAAACCCAAAAACTCAAGCTGTCGCCCCACTGTACCGTCTACCAGGCGGAACTGCTGGCTATATGCAAAGCCACAAGGGAAATATTGTCAAGTCCAAAAAACAGCTTTGGCATATACAGCGACTCCAGGTCGTCGTTGGAAACGGTCGCAAATCACCGCTCTCTCCATCCTCTTGCAGTCGAAATCCGCGAAAACCTGCGACACTGTAAAGAGCGTTCCAAAAAAGTTGACCTTTTTTGGATAAAAGCCCATGCAGGACTTGAGGGTAATGAGAGAGCTGACCAGCTGGCTAAGGACGCCGCCCTTAAAACAAAGAAAAAGCCAGACTATGACAAATGCCCGATTTCATTCGTAAAGCGTCAGATCCGAGCGGACACACTCGAGGAATGGAATCGGAGATACAGATCTGAGGACACAGCCGGCGTTACAAAAGTATTTTTCCCGGACGCCATACAAGCCTTCAGACATGTCACAAGATTGAAACCGACAGGAATACTCACACAAATACTAACAGGGCACGGTGGGTTCTCTGAATACCTAAACAGGTTCAAGTGCAAGGAAAGCCCATCGTGCATATGCGACTCTGAAAAGAAGGAAACTGTCGTACACGTTTTGACCGACTGCCCCGCCTATGGCCTGGAGAGACACGAGATTGAGCAGGAGCTGGGAATCGAGATAACAACGGAAAATTTAAACGCCCTAATCACAACAAAAGGGATTAGAGACACTTTTATTAGGTTCTCAATAAAAATAGCCGAAACGACGATTAAGAGGAACAAATAAACCACCATGCTTAGTATTTATATTTGTTTATAATATTAAACAGTAGCATCAAAATTTTTTTTTGAAATATATCGAAATCGAAACAGGCAAAGAACAAAATAATAAAGACTCTACTTCGACCACATGATGATAGGATGTATTTAGATTGTAAATGGAATGTAAGGTAAAGACAAAAAACATGGAAGATATATGACTGTACATAGAACAAATAGTAATGATGAGATTGTTTAGACTGAAAGACAAGAAATACTGCAAAAAAAAAGGTCTCTGATCATGTCAGAGGGACACTGAGCAAAGGCAGGAGTGGGTTTTAGCCGGTAAGAGTCCGGCACTGCCCAGACTGGCTCACAAGTGAGTCAGTCTGGGCGTCCATGAGGATTTCCCACTCCTGCTAAAACAAAAAAAAAAAAAAAAAAAAAAAAAAAAAAAAAAAAACCTAACCTAACCTAACCTAACCTAACCTAACCTAACCTAACCTAACCTAACCTAACCTAACCTAACCTTTTTTTTTTTTTTTTTTTTTTTTTTTTTTATCGCTGAGAAATGCATTACGCATCCCTGCTCGTGGGGGACGAGTCGGGGTATGTGGGACTCCTGTCGGTAATGACAGTATACCCACTAAAACTCAGCGGTGTTCCCACATCGCCGTGATGGGAGGGCCATGGGAAACCGGCTCAGCCTTTACTTCCACAACCCTCCCGGCGCATGCCCGCCTAGCTGGCGGGCCCCGCATGCCCCCCAGGCTGGGGGGCTACGGAAATGGCCGGGAACACCTGGCCATTCCCGTCCGACATTGGTGGAAGCCTGTGCAATACAGACAAGGGTGCCCCCGCACCCGTTGCCTGCTGGCCTCCACCTGGGAGGAGTCGGAGATGACTTTCAAACTGACGTCTTCTTCGACCCCTCCTCCGCCTTCGGAGCGGCGCCGCGTCAGGATCGTCTTCCCGCACGCGCTCCGCCGCCTCCTTCTGGGACATGACGTGTTCGCAGAAGGAGGCGACTGCCGCCCAGGACCTCTCATCCCTCAGCATGGCGTTAACCAAGCCGGGGAGTGAGAGGTCCTGTCCGATCACCGCGATGAGACTACAGCGCGGCTCGGACCACGAAGGGCACACCTCGAGGGTGTGCTGCGCCGCGTCCTCCGCCGCGCCACAGTGGTGGCACGACGGCGTCTCCTCTCGTCCAATCCGGTGCAGGTACGATCCGAAACAACCGTGTCCGGACAGCACCTGCACCAGACGGAAGGAGAGGAACCCATGCGACCGCTCGAGCCAGTCTCGCAGGACTGGCCCAATCGCGTCGAGGGTTCGGCGCCCGAAGGCTGCGATGGCGAGGTCCTCCGTCCAATGGACAACGATGGCGTCCTTCGCCTCCCGTCGGACCGCCTCCCGCTCTTCCGGGGCTGGGCGTTCTCCTCTCGCCCTCCGCCCTGCCGTCCATTCATATACTCTGGCGAGCACCCACGCCTCAAGTTCCCAAGGAGGGGTGCTGGCCAGAGCACATGCTGCCGCAAAGCCCACGGTGCGGTGGGCCCGCGCCACCCGCTGAGCTATGGCCCTTTGGGGCGCCCGCAAGGCGGCGGCGTTCTCTCTCCTTTGGAGCGATTCCTCCCAGATGGGAGCCCCGTAGAGGGCCATACTCCTCAAGATTCCGGCGTAAAGTTGCCGGCATCGCGCGCTAGGCCCCCCCAAGTTGGGAAGCAGCCACGAGAGCGCGCCCGCGGTCTTCAGCAGGCGCGACGACAGCCCGCTAAAATGTGGACCGAAGCGCCACCTGCTGTCGAGTACAAGACCCAGATATTTCATCTGGGCCTTCACCTCAATTCTGACGCCCTCCACGAAGATGTGTGCGTCAGGTGGGGGGCGCTGGCGAGGGCCGTGGAAGAACACGGCCTCGGTCTTGTGCAGCGCCACCGTTAAACCTAGGCGGCGAATTCTCCCTGCGACCAAGGATCCGCCCGCCGAGGCCAAGTTGGCCGCCTCCCTGAAACTCCCCCCACGGGCGGTGAGGAGAGTGTCATCCGCATAGCAGACGACACTCGTGCCTCGGAGGAGAGTTCCCCGCAAGAGCCAATCATAGCCGACATTCCAAAGGAGAGGTCCTAAGACTGACCCCTGTGGAACGCCAGCCTCAACGGCGTACCGCCGGACTTGGCCAGTCTTATTTACCAGGAGGATCGCCCGATCCTCCAGGTAGTCGGCCAGCAGCCTGCGCATGTATCGAGGCACTCCGTGGTATCGGAGCGCCTCTAGGATGGTGGAGTGGGGAACAGAGTTGAAGGCATTCGCTATGTCGAATGACACAGCCAACAATCCGTCCCCCGCTTCCATTGCCTCCTTCACCTGGCCCTTAAGGCAGGCCAGCGCATCCACCGTGGAACGCTCAGCCCGAAAACCGAACTGAGCGTCCGACAAGTCCGGCCCGATACTCCGCAGATGGCTCTTTAGGCGGGCAGCGATTATCCCCTCGAACATTTTGCTGACCTCATCGAGCAGAACGATGGGCCGGTATGCCGAGGGGGAGTCTGCTGGGCGGCCTTCCTTGCGAAGGAGGCACAACTGCCCCTCCTTCCACGGTTTCGGGAACCTTCCAGACGCAAGGCATGCGCTAAAGAGGTCCCGAAACCTCTCCTCCATTTGAGTGGCAGCGATTGCCACCACTCTTGCCGGAACACCGTCGGGGCCCGGAGCTGTCTTCTTGGCGCGGATACGAAGAATAGCCGTGTCAAGTTCCGACTCCGTGACAGGAGGGGCCTCCTCTTCTTCCTCAGCTGGCGGATCTATCCCCCGCGGTGGGCCCATCATTGGTGGGGTGAAGTTGTCCCTGCACGGGAAAAGGGACTGAACCACCCCATCCAGAAATGAGGGCTCCAGGGTCTCGGCCACCGGGGGACCAAAGGGGCGCAGTTTGTTGCGTGCCGCCTTATATGGTCTCCCGTAGGGGTCGTTGTCGAGACCCTCCAGCAGCTCCGCTCTCGACGAGTCTCTGGCGGCGGTGATAGCCCGATCGAGGACCATTTTTGCCTCCATGTATACCTCATAGAGGTGGTCCTCGTCGGCCTGGTCCCGTCGACGCCGCCGCCGTCTCCGCGTGTAGGTCCTCCTGGCCTCCACACACGCTGCTCGAAGCCCCGCCAGCTCCACCGACCACCAGTACACGGCACGTTTGGGCAGTGGTCGGCGAGACCGAGGCATGCTGGAGTTGCATACCTCGGTCATAGACTCCCTCAGGTGCCCCGCTACGGTGTCCACATCCAGGCCGGCAGAAGGCGGCGAAAGCCAGTCCTGGACGAAAGCCGCCTCCACAGCTGCCTCCCTGTCGAGGCGGGCTAGAGCCCACCGTGGGAACGGTGATCGCACCGAGAAGGGCTGCGTCTCTCCGGGGCCACTGGTGGAGATGTCGAACCGCACGTAGCGGTGGTCCGACATAGTCTCCACCAGGTCCACCCGCCAGTTCAACACGCGCGCGGCCAACGCAGGGGTGGCGAAAGTGACGTCCACTATTGAGCCACCCTGCCGCCGCACGCATGTCTGGACGCTTCCTCTGTTCAAAAGAGAGAGTCCAGAGGAGGCTGCCCACATCTCCACTGCCCGCCCACGTGCGTCGGTGGCCGGGTTGCCCCAGGTCACCGACTTGGCATTCAGGTCTCCCAGCACGGAGACCTGACGCGGCGCCGCCCTGCCGACCACGGCGGCCAAGACTCCGAGATAGTTCTCAAAGTCCTGAAGAGGGCGGTTTGGGGAGAAATAGACGCCCACAATGGCCATGTCTCCCCACGCGGCGGCCACGTATCCCGGTCCCCTCTCCAATAGCGAGAGGGGAGGGGAGTCTGTGGAAGACCGCGCCGCTAATGCCACCGAGTCGTCCTCGTCACCCAGCCAGCTGCCGGGGATATAGTAAGGCTCGGCGACCACCGCTACGTTCACCAACCACTCGGCCATGACCTGCACCACCAGGTCCTGGGCCGCTCTGCAGTGATTGGTGTTCGTCTGGAGGATGCGGTAGTTAGAAACCATTATTCCGACATCGTACCGGTCCCCTCAGCTACCGCCGCTGGAGCTACAGCGGCGACGACGACGGCGGCGGTGGCAGCAACAGGGCGAACCTGCGCCGGCACTATGCCTTTCTTCACAGGGGGCTTGCAGCTCCTGCCCGTCATCCTGTGGTCCGCGGGGCGGCCACTGGCAGCACACGCCGCACAGTGTGGTGCGGTGGCGGCGTGGCAAGCGGTACTCTTGTGTCCCTCCTGTCCACATTGGAAGCACGTGTCTCCCCAGTCGAACTTGGATGGACACGTGGCTCGGGTGTGGCCGAACGCGAAGCACTTGAAGCAGCGAACAGGCTGGTCTTCAAGCGGCCGGACCACAGCCGTGCTGAACCCCACAAGCAGCCGTCCCTTGGTCGCAGCAAGGACGGCCCCAGCCGCGGCGACTGGGCACTCAACGCGGATGACGCCCATGCCGCGACGGCCGAACCTGATGGCTCCACCCTTCACCGCGTCAGCGTCGCAGCCTCCAGCCGCCGCGACGGCCGCTACCACATCCTCTTTGGTGACCGAATCATCCAGATCGGCCACCTCCAAGGCTGCGGTCTTAACGGGTCTGACGACCGTTGCCGCATCCGCAATGACCTCTTGCATCTTTGTTGCGAAGAGGTCCGCATTTGCGCCGCGCTGTTCCCCCGAGAACTCGAAAATTCGAGCCCCGGTTAGGGTTAGGCGGCACGTGATGTTGCTGATCCCCAGCCGGGAGGGATCAGCATTGGTACGAGCCCGTCTTAGGACGGACTCATACGTCTCGCCCTTCCCAACGGCCTCCGGGGTGATAGTCACCACGACGGCCGCGGTTTTGGGAGCAACCAGCTTTCTCACGCCGGCTGGGGCCCTTTTAGCTGCAGGACCAGTCGCAGCGGACTCGGGGCCCGACTTTTTCCCCTTTTTTCCCTTTCCTCTCTTGGCCACTTCCGTCCACGACTGGTTGGACGGGGTGGTGGAGGGAAGAAGGGCGTCTTCCTCCTGCGAGTTCTTGGGAGCTGCTGCTGGAGTAGCAGACGACCCAGACGCTCCCTCCGCGCTTGTGGTGGGTGTATGAGAAGCCGCCTTAGTCTTCTTGCCCTTTCCTTTGCCCTTGGATACCGGGCCTGCTAGAGGCGCAGGTTCCGGCTCCCTCGGTGGTGGACTCTTGTCAGCCGCTAGCGGCGGGCGGAGCCGCCTTTCCGGCAAGAGCCGGTCCTCGATGCCTGCGAAGCAGGCTCTGATGAAGGCCCTCTCCTCCATGACAACCCCACGGATTGTTGCCTCAAGGCTGGCAGGGGAGGAGGAGCAGCCTCCTACCACCGGACCTGGGGCAGATTGGGCAGGCGTGGCCGTGGCCTCAGCCAGCTTCTGGTGTAGCTGGCTGACCTCCGCCTGCAGGCGATCCACCTTGGCCTGCAGCTGCCGTGTCTCGTCCGTGGCCGTCCGCTTTACCAGCTCCAGAACAATGCCGTGCATGCTGGCGGCCCGGCATTTGAGGGCCTTTTGAAAAGTCCCCTTCAAATTTGAAGACTTTGAGGCGACCTCCAGGACCTCCTCCTTATCTTCTTGTGCCATTCGCTCTAGTTCTGCCAGGGAGTGGTCAGCATACAGTACATTGGATGCACCATAGCCGGCCCTCGATCTGGCAACTTGCGCCTGCTGCTCCTTGGCGGCGACCCTCTCCTCCAAGTCTAGTTGGAGTTGCGCCCTCTTTGCTAAGTGTAGCTGGCGCTCGGCGTCCACCAAGCCCACATCGTGGGTAGAAGGCGCAGTAGAAGTCGAAGCCTTTTTAGATTTCGACTTCTTCTTCGCCCCACCTCGAGTCGACTCCGAGGAGCCCTCGGACCTCTTCCGCTTGAAGCGGTCACTTTTGGCCCCCGACGTGTCCATATTGGAGTCGTCGGAGTCCGACAACTCGCCTGGCCTACTGAAAAAGCTGGCCGCAGATGGTGCGCGGTCAGCTACCGACGCCAAAGCGCCGCCGGCGTGGCTCTGAGAAGAGCCGTTGGATTGGCCCTGAGAAGGGCCGTTGGGTTGGCCCTGAGAAGGGCCGTTGGGTTGGCCCTGAGAAGGGCCGTTGGGTTGGCCCTGAGAAGGGCCGTTGGGTTGGCCCTGAGAAGGGCCGTTTGAATCGCCCTGAGAGGAGCGATTCGACATAAAACGCCCAGAGGCGTCACGCGTGGGTTTGCTCGTCATATTCGCAGACGACCGCATTTTTGTCTGCGAATCACAGCGCACTTTAGCCGCCGGTCTGCCACTCCGTTACGGTGGTCAGACACGGCGTTGCCCGGGGGAAACTGCGAGGAAGTATGCGCTGTGGGGGATCCCCCAACCTAACCTAACCTAACCTAACCTAACCTAACCTAACCGGTTATAACTTTGCATCCAGGTGACGCATTCGGAAGCTGTTTTCAGCTGAATCGATTTCGAATAGGTTCCATCCTACTATCTGACTGTTCTAAATTGACATTTACGCGAAAAAATTTTTTTTCGTCTTTGACTTAGAAAAAATTTCAATATTTTCCTTAAGAAAACCTAATTTAATTTTTATCTCAATATTTTCTCAACAAATTCAACTCAGATTTAATTTTAATATATACTTACCTGCCTTACCTGTATTCTGGTGCGCGTTCCGCGTGCCCGAGTCCCGTTCGGTAGTTGTAATTCCCGGTTTTCACGAAATTTTCAGTCGAAAATCACGTTTTTTGACTGAAACTCAAAATTTTTGTTCTGAAATAATTCCAAAAGCTGCATAGGTCGCTAGCCCGCGCGGAGACGCGTCTTTCGACACCTCGCACGTGCGCCTAGCTAATATAAAAAGGCGAAAAATTGCCCTCCCACCCACCCTGTCCTCATAGGCCAGGTAAACTTTCCAGTTTGTGGCAAAAACTATTGTCCTTTTTAGCTCTTAAAGCTTCACTTATACCTTTCGGCAATAGGAAAAATTGAAATTGGCGTATTCAAAGGCCTGTTGTCGTCACCTTGAACGCTTTTAAATCACTGACTTATTTTAACCTGACCAAGTCCTAGCTTTAGGGCTTGTATTTACTTATTTTACTATTTTATTATTAGCTATTTTGTTTGATCCCCCCTTTACAGGGATTTTATTAGTGTCCTCCGACAATAGAGTTTACTAACCTTTGACTTCCATAATGTTTGGAATAAGGACACCCGTCAAGATACCTAAAGCCTCGGAGGGGAGTTCAGACCCGGAGAGGCCCAAACTGGCACAGGCTGGTCCGTCGGTTAGGCGCAGTGTGGGGGAGTGGGAGGCTGACAGGCCAAAGTCTGTGCAGCCTCTCAAAACACCAACTCCACCAAAAAAGGCTCCGGTGATCACTCCGACCAAACTGAAACCCAAAGGATCACTTTCACTCTCATCCAAGTTGGAAGGACCGAAGCAGCCGAAGGGAACTGAGGAGAGCTCGCCGCGGGAAGCGCAACCCGTGAGGTATTTAAATAGGACCACGGAGGCAAAGGCGTGTCTTTCCAAGGCGAAGATACAGCTTCTCAGTTCTCGGAACCTGAAAAAGGAAATCAAGGATGAGTTGACTAAAGCTGTGGAGAGATTGTACCAGCTAGTGAAGGAGGCAGAGGTTGAGAGGGGAAAGGGAGTTGAGGAAACAGTCGTACCAGAAAAGATCCGAGAAGACTCGAGGCCGACCTCGGATGAATCGACAGAGCTCATGAAGCAGCTCATGGCGAACCTCCAACAACATGAGGAAGCGTTGGAGGAATGCAAGTTGCATACACGGGCTCTGTCGGAGCGTCTGCAGGAGGCCCCTCGCTACGTCGCAGGCCAGAGTCCAACTTTCGCAGAGATGGCCGCTGGCACAAAGCACTACATCCAAAAGCCTCTTCACTCGGTGGTCGTATCATCTGTTAATGATCAGGACACCGGTGAAGAGGTTGTTGAGAAGCTCAGGACGGCGGTCGATGCCAGGAATGAAGGCACTAGAGTGGAACGGCTGCGAAAGGCGAGGGACCAGAAAGTGGTGGTCGGCTTCAGGACCAGAGAGGAGCTGACTAAGGTGACGGACCGAATAAGAAGGGCGGGCGGTCTGGTAGTGGAGGAAGTCAAAAATAAGGACCCACTAGTCATCATCAAAGACGTCCTCTCCTGTCACTCTGATGTGGAGGTTACCCAAGCCCTGCAGCGGCAGAACGCCCACCTGATTGGGGACATACCTACGGAGGATTTGAGGTTGGGGGTGAAGTACCGTCGTAGGACGAGGAACCCCCACATGTGCCACGTCATCCTGCAGGCGTCCCCCGCTGTGTGGCAGAGGCTGACGCACGCGGGTCGAGTGCACATCGACTTGCAGCGGGTGCGTGTGCTGGACCAGTCGCCACTGATTCAGTGCACCCGCTGTCTGCGCTTCGGCCACAGCCGTAAATTGTGCACGGAACCCGCCGATCTCTGCACACATTGTGGGGACCCCCACATGAGGGTGGACTGTCCCTCACGGCTAGCCGCGGAGCCACCAAAGTGCCGGAATTGCGTTTCCGCAAAGTTGGGTAACACCGAGCACAACGCCTTCGACGGTGAGTGCCCAACTCGTCTCAAGTGGGACGCATTGGCCCGAGCCTCAGTGGCATATTGCTAAAGTTGTCCCTACGACCACCACCAAGTACAAAATGATCCAGACCAACCTGCAACGGAGTCAGCTAGCAACGAATGAGCTCTTGCTAGAAGCTGACAAGCGTAAAGTCTCTGTTGCAATGCTCCAGGAGCCTTATGTGGGTGGGGTGCGAAGGATGAAGAGTTACCGGGGCGTAAGGGTCTTTCAGAGCTCTGAGGGAGGAGAAGGGACTGTAAAGGCGGCAATAGCTGTCTTTGACAAAGACTTAGATATCCTACAGTACCCGCAACTCACCACAAACAACATCGTTGTGGTGGGAATCCAAACTAGAGCCTGGAAGATCACGCTGGTATCCTTCTACTTTGAGCCGGATAAGCCCATTGAGCCATACCTGGAGCATCTAAAACGGATAGAGCGAGAAACGGGCCCCGACAGGTTGGTTATTGGAGGAGACGCAAACGCGAAAAGTACTTGGTGGGGTAGCAGCAACGAAGATGCAAGAGGCGAGCAAATGTGTGGAGTACTAGGGGAAGTGGGGCTACAGATCCTCAACACCGGGGACATCCCGACTTTTGACACTGTGAGGGGTGGGGTGAGGTACTGTAGCCACGTGGACGTGACAGCCTGTTCGGCGGACATGCTCGACCTGGTGGACGGCTGGCGGATCGAGGAGGGTCTCACGAGTTCCGACCACAACGGCATGGCGTTTAATATTCACCTACAAAAATCAAAAGGAATTGCAATAGAACGGACCACTAGGGTATATAACACACGGAAAGCTAACTGGAGGCAGTTTCATGAGAAACTGTCTCAAATTATGCTGGAAAAAAACTTAACCCTAGTGGATTTGTCAAACGTACACACCATAGACCAATTAGAATTAAAAATAAACACATACTCTCAAGCTATTACCGACACATGTAGAGACACAATACCACACAAAAAGAACACAGAAACAATTACCATGCCGTGGTGGTCTGAGGAACTCGCGGAGATGAAGAGGTTGGTCGCCACCAAGAAAGTGAGAGTTAGGAACGCAGCGCCGGTCCGAAGAGCGATGGTTGTTCACCTGTACCTGGAAGCAAAGGAAGAGTATGAGGCAGCAGCAGCGAAAGCTCAAACGGAGAGCTGGAAGGACTTCTGTGGGAAACAGGACAGAGAGGGAGTCTGGGAAGGGATATATAGAGTAATGGGAAGGATAGCGAAGAGAGAGGAAGATCTGCCACTGCAGAGGGAAGGAGAGACACTGGACGCGAAAGGCTCAGTGAGCCTGTTGGCCGAGACTTTCTATCCCGAGGACCGAGAGGAAGAAGACAACATGGATCATCGCCAAACCCGACAACTGGCAGATATGGTAAATGCATGGAGTCATGATGAACGACATGACCCACCGTTTACCCAAAGCGAGCTTAGCAGATCTGTGATGTCGTTCAACCCTAAAAAGGCCCCGGGAGCCGACGGCTTCACAGCCGACATCTGCTCTCAGGCCATAAATTGTGACCCTGACTACTTCTTGGCACTACTGAACAAATGCCTGGCGCACCACCACTTCCCGAAGATCTGGAAGGAAGCTACGGTGGTTGTGCTCAGAAAGCCGGGCAAGGATTCGTACACTGTACCAAAATCGTACAGGCCGATTGGGCTTTTGCCTGTCCTTGGGAAAGTGTACGAAAAGATGCTGGTTGCTCGTCTCAAATTCTATTTGCTACCTAGGATTAGTACTCGCCAATACGGCTTTATGCCCCAAAAAAGCACGGAAGACTCTCTCTATACCCTCGTGCAATACATCCGCGCAAAGCTGGCACAGAAGAGGATCATCACGCTTGTGTCGCTGGATATCGAGGGAGCTTTCGACAGTGCGTGGTGGCCCGCTATTAAGGTACGATTGGCTGAGGAAAAGTGTCCTGTAAATTTGAGACGGGTAGTCAGCAGCTACCTCAGTGACAGGGTGGTTACCGTGAGGTACGCCGGGGAGGAGAGCAGGAGACAGACCAGCAAAGGATGCGTCCAGGGATCCATCGGGGGGCCCATTTTTTGGAATTTGCTGCTCGACCCGCTCCTGAAACAGCTGGAGAGCAGAGGCGACTACTGCCAAGCGTTTGCCGACGATGTGGTGTTGCTGTTTGACGGCGATACGGCACAAGAAATTGAGGGACAAGCCAATGTCGCTCTTGAACATGTTCGTGCGTGGGGTGTCAGAAATCGGCTGAAATTCGCGCCGCACAAAACCTGTGCGATGGTGCTAACGCGGAGGCTGAAGTATGACACGCCACGCCTGAGCATGGGGGGGATCGACATTGGAATGTCCCAAGATGTTAAAATATTAGGGCTCGTCATAGATGCCAAACTCACCTTCAACAACCACATAGCTGTCGTCTGTAAGAAGGCGATAGCTATGTACAAACAGCTGGCCAGGGCAGCCCGGGTCAGTTGGGGTCTGAATCCAGAGGTGATAAGGGCTATATACACCGCAGCAGTAGAGCCGACTGTGCTGTACGCCGCAAGCGCATGGGCACCAGCCGCCAATAAGTTGGGGGTCAGGAAACAGCTCAACATCATCCAAAGAGGATTTGCCCAGAAACTGTGTAGAGCCTACCGCACAGTCTCTCTGAACTCGGCACTGGTTCTGGCTGGGATACTCCCACTCGACCTCCGTATCCGGGAAGCGGCTGCGCTCTACGGAGCCAAGAGGGGAGTGCCCCAGCACATACTGGGAGACAGAGAGGTTGAGCGGATGGCCCCAGCGATAGAGGCCCCACACCCCGCGGAGCAAATCAGTCTGGAGTTTGGAAGCCTGGTAGACGAGGAACAATATAAAAACCATAGCGATTTCGACGTGCGTGTTTTCACCGACGGCAGCAAGATTGAGGGCAAAGTCGGAGCGGCGCTATCTTTGTGGAATAGCACCACCGAAACAAAGGCCCTCAAGCTCGCCTTGCCGTCCTACTGCACCGTCTATCAGGCTGAACTCCTGGCAATACAAAGAGCGGTAAGGGAAGTGCACAAGCGCAGTGAAGCCACGTTCGGCATCTTCAGCGACTCTATGGCGGCCCTTCAGTCGGTGATCAACGTAAGTTCCCCCCATCCCTTGGCCGTGGAAACCAGAGACACCATACGACGCTGTAAGCTCCAGAACAAGAGTGTCTCCTTGTTCTGGATCAAGGCCCACGCTGGTTTGGAGGGAAACGAGAGAGCCGACCAGCTCGCGAAAGAAGCCGCCCTGGGGTCGAAGAAGAGGCCGGACTACGATCTGTGTCCCGTATCATTCGTCAAGCGAAGAATCCGGTCGGAGACGCTTGACGAATGGAACGGGAGATATAAGTCAGGTGACACGGCTTCGGGCACTAAACATTTCTTCCCTGACGCGGTGGTAGCGTACGGTGTGGTACGGAAGATGGCCCCAACGAGCATAACCACGCAAATCCTGACGGGACACGGTGGGTTCTCTGCATACCTGAAACGCTTCAAGTGTAAAGAGAATCCATCGTGCGTCTGTGAGCCTGACGTGGAAGAAACCGTGTTGCACATATTGCTCGAATGCCCAATCACCGCAAAAATGCGATATGAAATAGAGCAGCAACTCGCCGTTGCATTGGTTGCTCAAAATCTACCAAATTTAATGGAAGGGAAGAATAGAAAAGTATTTTTAAATTACTGTAGTAGAATAGGAAAATTAGTCATAAATAGAAATAAAACAGCTTAAGAAAATATATGATACTTAATATATAATAAGTATATACTTAAAGTATCATAATAAACAAAAACAGAAATAAAAAAAAATAAAAAAAAATAAAAAAATAATAATATAGTGATAGTAACTCATAGATTTGGTACGGTATATATAGGTAAATATAGTTGATCTAGCTTAGATATAATGATATAAGTAGTATAACATAGCATAGAATAGATAGGAAAAATGATATTGTTGTTGGCTGTCGAGTGGAGGAAAACTCTCCATAAGTTCGTGTTGAAATTACTAATTATTTTAAATTAACAACTCTCCAAGCAAAACAAGGGCTCTGATCATGTCAGAGGACATCAGACATGGGCAGGAGTGGGTTTTAGCCGGTAAGAGTCCGGCACTGCCCAGACTGGCTCACCAGTGAGTCAGTCTGGGCGTCCATGAGGATTTCCCACTCCTGCCGAAAAAAAAAAAAAAAAAAAAAAAAAAAAAAAACCTAACCTAACCTAACCTAACCTAACCTAACCTAACCAGTCACACGGTGCGCCCCGCCGTGAGCAGATCAGTTTTGAGCCGCTCCGCGCTTAAAAATTCCAAAAAATAGGTTTTTTCGTGAAAAGTGATAAGTGTGATATATCACCAGAAGCGCGCTGCTAAGGCGCAGCTAATAGTGCAATCAAAAAAGTGAAAAGTGGAAAATTGTGCAAAATATTGAAGAAAAACCATATATCAAAAGCTTTGGCGGTCGACGCTGCTCGATTTTAAGTGGACACCTGTGTATCGGCTAATACTGTTAGGTGCAACGAGTGAAGACCTACCTCTGGACACCTGAGTCAGAATTTTTCCGATTTAAGGTTCCGGAGATATTACCGGAAAACTAAAAACCACGTGGCACGTGGTCAGAGTTCCCGAGGGTTGCGACCCAACCTGTATATAGTTCCAGAATCCAACGCAGACGAGGAGCTAAAAACCAACCTGACACTGAAAAAATCCTCATGGAACACCTGGAAAAGAACAGGTCAAACTTTTTGTTATCTTAGGAAATTATTTCCCGGAAAACCAGATCCTTGACACATATATTTTACAGACGCAAAAAATTGGACATATACATTTCTGTATACATTTTAAATTTGGGTTTTAAAGGAATTATAGTTTTTAAGTTATTTAGATTTTAAGTTTTCAAAAATTCGGGGGTTCGTTGTATCCACCCCAAAAATTTGGAAAAAACTTTTATTATAATTACTCGGTGCCTCTCCTTAGAACTGAATAGTATTTAAATTTTTACACCTTATATTAAAGCCCAAAAATAGTAATATAAATATTTCCGTCAGCAAATATCTTTTTAAAATTAAATTTACAACCCTTCAGGATCAAGTAAAAACTCTAAATTTAGTATCACTGGATGGGGAATATCCTCCTCTACCCAACATTGTAAATAAAATCTATCCGAATTATTTAATTACAGATTTATAACATAAATAACGCCAAGGCACCGCAGATAATAAACAATAAACCTCCCCCAGAGACAAAAATAAATCTGATAAACCTGATTAAAAATCATTATATACTGGGGTATACTATATTAATAAGGACTCCACATTTTAAATAATTTTTTACTATATACTTGCTACGCAAAATAGAAATAAATAATTAAAATTAAATTCTCGAGTAAACTTAGCGCGATTAAGGGTTGAATAGGGGAGGTTTGTGCCCAAAATTTTCGGGAGAACACAAGAGCCAATAAAACCAACACAACAACTGGATTTTGGATTTTTTGGGGCAGGGGATCATAAAAAACCACCCTTTTTGCGGCTGAGGCACTGCAACCCTCAACTTTGCAGCTGCCCCTTGCGCGAACCCCTAAACCAGAGAGTTCGGAATTCATGTGGGAGTGGGTGCAACTCTTCCGCTTTTAATAGACACCAACAAAACCCACGCGCAACAAATAGGATCCAAGTTACGTCCCGTGGGGAGGAGTATGGGCTGGGTTTGAATTGTCAAATTAACTTTGCCAAGAGAATTTAAATCGCCAACTGAGAACCGAACCTGGCACTTTTGAAATCCGAAAAACGCGCATATCTCGGGAACGGAGCGAAATAACCCATTTTTGACACCACCCTGCATATCCTATACTACGTATAGTATATGCTGTGGGTATCCCTAAGCCACCCCCTAATATTTACCCCCATCACCTTATATTATTTATATATTTAACCAACCTCCCCTCCACCTACAAATATCTCCATAGTCCATATTCATATCAGTCACTACAAAAATATATCTATTATGTATGTATAAGTACCTATACGAGTACCATCAGTAAATACCAGCGAACGTCCCTCCTAAAAATCCATATCTCGGAAACCGCTGGAGATACAAAAATTCTGAGCGAATTTTCCCCCCCCCCTAGTACCCCCCCTCCCGGCCAGAGCATAGATATAGATAATTCAGGTAGACCCCCATTTTGACCCCCTCACTTTTCGACCCCAATACTATTCCCGTAGTACATTTGTATATATCCAAATCACCCATACCCTGTTTTTATTTATTTATATATATATATTCCCCCTCCACTGCCCCTCCAGGATCACCTCACCCCCCCGAGCCCTAACTCCGCAACCAGGGTTAGTAGACCTACCGAGTTTGGGGTCTTTAGAATCGGGAGAAAAAGAGCTTTCTTTTGGCTCCTACAGATTTAACAGATAATACCGTATTTTAATTCAGTCTACGTAGATTATATAGACTAAGGGTCTGGGACCCTTTTTGTTAGTGTATTAGTAGCATAGCTTAAGTCTGCCTGTGTTCCGGCTTGCATTCTGCGAGGCCGAGACCTATCCGGTGATCGAAATTTCCACCATTCTTATACTTTCCCCCCTTTACAGGGAATCTACATTAATTTCAATAACTCAATAGGCCACTAGCCCAAGTCGAAACGCGTCCTCTGACACCACGCACATACGCCTGGTGTACAAGAACTTCAATAACCTCTTGTTCACCCACCCCTTTAACATCGGCTAGGTAAACATTCGATTTTAGATTTAGATTCGAAAATATTAGCTTATTTTAAAGTACCATTTCTGTTTATAATATAAAATCAGGACTCAAACAACGTGTTTTAACGCTTTTAAGTATCCCCTGACGGAACTTCATAAATTTAACTGTCAATATTGACTCAACGGTCTTGCGACCGTACGGTAAATTTGCTCAATCACATCTTTCGGATACTTCCTGTGTTTTCCCCCCTTTACAGGGACACAGAAGTACCGCCAGTATTTTCTAATTGCCTTTTCATGAACCTAACCTTTACCCAAACTACTAAAATGTACCGCACACCGGCTAAAAAGGACGCGAGCTCACCGGGCTCCAAGTGCTCGCCGCGCTCGACAGAGAAGGCTGGGCCTTCGCTTCCCTGTGTGAGACGTAGCATCGGAGAATGGGAAGCCGGGAAAGTAGAGCCGAAGGCCAAGTCCCCGAACTTACAGCGTGACGCTACGCCAACCACCTCTCAGGATACTGCCAGCACTCTTGAGACGCGGCGAGTACTGGATACCGCAAGCTTAACAAAAAAGTCCGAGGCTAGTTACCCCAACATCACAGCGGAGGCGAGAGCCTGTCTGAACAAGGCGAAGCTCCACCTCAACAACTCGCGCAATTTAAAGGCGGAGATAAAGAAAGAAGTAACCGCTTCAATAGAACGAATGTACCAGCTGGTAAAAGAGGCGGATAAGGGAAGGGATGGACAAAAACAACAGAGGGGAGTCGAAGGTCATAAAGACAAGGAAGATGGGAATAACCTGGGGGGTATCACTTGGTTGCGTTCCGCTCTAGAAGAGCAAACCCTGATCGTGAAGGAGGGCAACCGGATGATCAAAGAACTGCAGGCAGTAATGCAAAAACAAAAGGAGACACAAGAGTCACGTGACAAAGAACGACACAGTGACACAGCAATCCTTCAGGAGATTCGAGCGCTCGAGGAGACCACCCGAGAAATGGGAAAAATGGTCTCCGAGATTAAAGAGAGAGCTCCCACCTATGCCGAGGCCGTGATCACACCCCAAAACACCTGGGGTCAAAAACCGAAGCACTCAGTCATTGTGTCGTCCGATGTCATTATGGACACCAGCGCAGAGGTAGTAGGGAGGGTCAAGCAGATACTAGACGCGAAAAACAGTGGCCTACAGATCGAGAGACTCCGAAAAGTCAAGGACAAGAGGGTTATCCTAAGCTTCAATAGCAAAGAGGAGATGGCAAAAACAACAGCCCAACTCAAAATGGATAAAAACCTAAAAGTGGAAGAGGCAAAAAATCGAAACCCGCTTGTTATAATCAAGGACCTCTTGTCCTATAACACCGACGAGGATATCTCGACTGCCTTAAAGATCCAGAACGCCCGTTTGCTGCAGGACCTGACGGCAGAGGAGGCGACTGCCACGGTGAAATACCGGAGGAGGGCACGAAACTCACTAGAGAATCATGTGGTCCTACAGGTGACACCGAAATTGTGGCAGAGACTTATCGCGGCCGGCAGAATTTTCATCGACCTGCAGTGCGTCAGAGTGCAAGACCAAACGCCCCTCATACAGTGCACAAAGTGTTTGGCTTATGGGCATGGCCGAAAATTGTGTACGGAGCCAGCAGACCTGTGCAACTATTGCGGCGGTCCACATCTGAAGACCGAATGTACTGTGCTGGCAACCGGCGATAGACCAACCTGCAAGAACTGTGTCAGAGAAAAACATGACGATACAGGCCATACAGTTTATAACCAGGAATGCCCGGTCCGAAAAAAATGGGATACCTTAGCTCGAGCTGCAATAGCGTACTGCTAAGGTGGTCCCTGGGGTCTTACACATGGCAACTGCTCATTTCTATATCGTAGCCCAAGCTAACCTCCAAAGAAAGCAGCTGGCGACTAACGAGCTCATGCTCGAAGCTACAAAACGCAAAATAGCCGTTGCGCTGGTCCAGGAGCCGTATGTGGGTAGTATAAAGGCAATGAAGTCGTATGGGGGGGCTAGAGTCTACCAAAACGTGGGTAACAGTGAGGGCACTGTAAAGGCGGCGATAGTCGTATTTAACCACGATATCGATGTCATACAGTGCCCTAAATTTACCACCAATAACATCGTGGTGGTAAAGCTGCGTACAAGCGTGTGGGAGATGCTAGCCGTCTCGTACTACTTTGAGCCTGATCAACCCATCGGGCCATACCTGGACCAGTTAACGGTTATGATGAACGAACTAAAGCCCAAGAAAGCTATCGTTGGAGGCGACGCTAACGCTAAAAGTACATGGTGGGGAAGCAGTGCCATCGACGACAGAGGGGACGAACTCATAGGAATTATTGGTGAGCTGGATCTTCAGGTACTAAATTGCGGGGACAAACCCACCTTCGATACGATCAGAGGAGGGCGCAGGATAACAAGCCACGTCGACGTCACTTTATGCACAGAGGACTTGCTTGACCTGGTGGATGAATGGACAGTAGCTGAAGATTTGACGAGCTCGGACCACAACGGCATACTTATAAAAATTAAATTAGAAAAAGGGAAAGGTATCAGTATTAAAAGAACAACTAGGTTATACCATACCAAAAAAGCTAACTGGGAATTATTTTATGATAAAATGAACCAGTTAAAAGTAGAAAATAGAATCAATAAAACACAAATAGACCAGATAAATAACAAGGAACTCTTAGATAGCATTATTCGAAAATATACTGTAGTAATAACTGAAGCATGCAACGAAGCAATACCAAAGAAAAAGGAAATACAAACACTTACCATGCCGTGGTGGTCCGAAGAACTCGAAAAGATGAAGCACGATGTCGCCACTAGGAAGAGGAGAATCCGATGTGCTGCGGCGTCACGTAGAGAAGGTGTTGTTGCTCTGTACCTGAAAGAGAAGGAGAAATATGAATTAGAAGTTAAAAAGCGCACAACTGAGAGTTGGAAGGGATTTTGTGAGAAACAAGACAGGGAAGGGGTTTGGGAGGGGATTTATAGGGTCATTAAGAATACTACAAAAAGGCAAGAAGATCTGCCGCTGGTATGGAACGGCAGGGAAGCAGGGCAGGAAGGATCTGCGAGATTACTGGCGGATACGTTCTACCCGGAGGATGCAGTGGAGGAGGACAGCTTAGACCATCGTCGGATCAGAGCTCTTGCTGACCGGATAAACGACTGGAGCCATCATGAGACCCATGACCCAGAGTTTACGACGGAGGAGCTCAGATCCGCGACGGAAAGCTTCAACCCAAAAAAGGCACCCGGGGTAGACGGATTCACAGCCGACATCTGCCAACGGGTAATACTGCGGGACATGGAACTGCACCTGGCACTTTTCAATAAGTGCTGGCATTTGACCCACTTCCCCACAGAGTGGAAAGAAGCTACCGTGGTAGTGCTGAGGAAACCGGGCAAGGACAACTACACCAGTCCCAAGTCCTACAGACCTATTGGACTGTTACCGGTGATGGGTAAGGTGCTGGAGAAGATGATGGTCAGAAGGCTGGTTTGGTACCTGGCACCCCGAATAAGCCCCCGTCAGTATGGCTTCATGCCACAGCGAAGCACGGAAGACTCCCTCTATGACCTGATAACCCACGTGAGGGGTAAACTTCAAGAGAAGAAGCTCGTCACGATGGTCTCACTGGATATAGAGGGAGCCTTCGACAGTGCGTGGTGGCCAGCCATAAAGGTCAGACTGGCGGAAGAAAAGTGCCCCGCAAATCTCAGGAGGATGATAGCCAGCTACCTAAGTGACCGCAAGGTCCGGGTAAGGTATGCTGGCCATGAGTATGCAAAAAGCACAAGCAAAGGGTGTGTCCAGGGATCGATAGGAGGCCCCATCTTTTGGAACCTCCTGCTAAACACATTGCTGGACAGTCTCACGCAACGAGGCGACTATTGCCAGGCCTTTGCGGATGATGTGGTGCTCGTGTTTTCGGGGGAGACAGCCCTTGAGGTCCAGGGACGTGCCAATGCCGCTCTCGAACATGTACGGAGGTGGGGTGTCATGAATAAGCTCAGGTTCGCACCACACAAAACTTATGCAATGGTAATAACTAGAAAACTTAAACATGACACGCCACACCTGACCATGGGAGGGATCGACATTGGAATCTCCTCGGAGATCAAGATCTTGGGACTCACAGTGGACTCCAAGCTGACCTTCAATAGCCATACGGCTAACGTCTGTAAGAAGGCACTTGGCGTCTACAAACAGCTGTCTAGAGCCGCAAGGGTCAGTTGGGGTCTCCACCCGGAAATAATCCGTATTATATACACCGCTACGGTAGAGCCCATTATCACGTACGCGGCTGGCGCCTGGTCCTCGGCAGCAAAAAAGTTGGGAGTTCAACGACATCTGAACGCTGTGCAAAGGGGTTTTGCACAAAAATTATGTGGAGCGTACCGTACGGCCTCTCTCCACTCAGCGCTAGTTCTGGCTGGGATATTGCCGCTTGACCTCCGTATACACGAGGCAGCCGCCCTGTATGAGGCGAGGAGAGGTGCACCCAGGCCTGAGCTAGTAGACAGAGAGATCGAGCGAAGGATGCCATATTCCTGTATACCTCACCCGGGAAAGCGTATAGCGATTGAGTTCATGAGCCTGGTAGACCAAGAGTCGGTAGATAGCAATAATAACCAGGCTATCCGGATTTTTACCGACGGCAGCCGGATTGAGGGTAAGGTCGGAGCAGCACTAACCCTATGGGATAAAGTCGCGGAAGTGAAGACCATAAAACTCAAGCTGGCCTCATACTGCACGGTATACCAGGCGGAACTCCTCGCAGTCTGCAGAGCCACCGAAGTTATCAAACGGAGAAGCGAGGTAAGCTATGGTATCTACAGTGACTGTAGATCAGCCCTGGAGACCATAGCGAACCCTAATACAACTCATCCGCTGGCTGTGAAAACCCGCGAGCACCTAAAGGACATTGAAAACCAGAACAAAACTGTGTCTTTGTTCTGGATCAAGGCACATGCGGGCCTTGCGGGAAATGAGAGGGCGGACGAACTGGCGAAGGACGCGGCTCTAAATATGAAAACAAAACCCGACTACGATCTGTGCCCGGTCTCATTCGTCAAACGACAGATCCGTAAGGGGTCGATTGAGGAATGGGACACAAGGTATAGGAGCGGCAGCACAGCCAAAGTAACAAAACTATTCTTTCCTGACATTACCACCAGTTACAAGATAATCCGACAAATGGTTCCAACTAATATAACTACCCAAATATTAACGGGGCACGGTGGGTTCTCGGAGTATTTGACCCGATTCAGGTGCAAAGAGAATTCGTCGTGCATCTGCCAACCCGGCACTCCCGAAACTGTCGAACACATTTTAACAGACTGCCCAATATACGCCCTAAAAAGACTCGAGATCGAGAATGAGTTGGAACACAGGTTAATAGTTGATAAATTCCCAGAAATTATGTCGAATAAAAAGCGTAGGGAAAAATTTATACGATACTTCACCGAAATCGCAAAAATAGTTATAAAAAGAAATAAATAGTACAATAAAGTTATGTTATATGTATATATTAGTACAAAATATATATACTAACATATTAGAAACAAATGTATATAAACATAAAGATGATATAGAACTAAGCCATATAATTAAGTAAATAATAAGAAACGTATAAAAATAAGTATAAAGAATATGCCTGTAATCCCATTTTAGAAAATTTATGTATAAGTATAAAATAAGCAATAAGTATAAGTAAATAAGCTGTTATGTATTGAGACAATATAGAACTAAATCGTATAATAAAGATAAGAAAGATCGAAATAAATAAAGAAAACCTGTAGATACATCCCAACAATTAGAATAATAAAGGACTCTAATTATGTTAGAGGAACACGCAACACCGTGTGATGACGGGTGTTTTTAAAAAAAAAAAAAAAAAAAAAAAAAAAAAACCTAACCTAACCTAACCTAACCTAACCTAACCTAACCTAACCTAACCTAACCTAACCTAACCTAACCTAACCTAACCTAACCTAACCTAACCTAACCTAACCTAACCTAACCTAACCTAACCTAACCTAACCTAACCTAACCTAACCTAACCTAACCTAACCTAACCATAACTTTGCATCCAGGTGACGCATTCGGAAGCTGTTTTCAGCTGAATCGATCTCAAATAGGTTCCATCCTACTATCTGACTGTTCTAAATTGACATTAACGCGAAAAAAAATTTTTTCGTCTGGGACTTAGAAAAAATTTCAATATTTTCCTTAAGGAAACCTAATTTAATTTTTATCTCAATATTTTCTCACCAAATTCAACTCAGATTTAATTTTAATATATACTTACCTGCCTTACCTGTATTCTGGTGCGCGTTCCGCGTGCTCGAGTCCCGTTCGGTAGTTGTAATTCCCGGTTTTCACGAAATTTTCAGTCGAAAATCACGTTTTTTGACTGAAACTCGAAATTTTTGTTCTGAAATAATTCCAAAAGCTGCATAGGTCGCTAGCCCGCGCGGAGACGCGTCTTTCGACACCTCGCACGTGCGCCTAGCTAATATAAAAAGGCGAAAAATTGCCCTCCCACCCACCCTGTCTTCGCTGGCCAGGTAAACTTTCCAGTTTTTGGCAAAAACTATTTTCCTTTTTAGCTCTTAAAGCTTCACTTATACCTTTCGGCAATAGGAAAAATTGAAATTGGCGGATTCAAAGGCCTGTTGTCGTCACCTTGAACGCTTTTAAATCACTGACTTATTTTAACCTGACCAAGTCCTAGCTTTAGGGCTTGTATTTACTTATTTCACTATTTTATTATTAGCTATTTTGTTTGATCCCCCCTTTACAGGGATTTTATTAGTGTCCTCTGACAATAGAGTTTACTAACCTTTGACTTCCATAATGTTTGGAATAAGGACACCCGTCAAGATACCTAAAGCCTCGGAGGGGAGTTCAGACCCGGAGAGGCCCAAACTGGCACAGGCTGGTCCGTCGGTTAGGCGCAGTGTGGGGGAGTGGGAGGCTGACAGGCCAAAGTCTGTGCAGCCTCTCAAAACACCAACTCCACCAAAAAAGGCTCCGGTGATCACTCCGACCAAACTGAAACCCAAAGGATCACTTTCACTCTCATCCAAGTTGGAAGGACCGAAGCAGCCGAAGGGAACTGAGGAGAGCTCGCCGCGGGAAGCGCAACCCGTGAGGTATTTAAATAGGACCACGGAGGCAAAGGCGTGTCTTTCCAAGGCGAAGATACAGCTTCTCAGTTCTCGGAACCTGAAAAAGGAAATCAAGGATGAGTTGACTAAAGCTGTGGAGAGATTGTACCAGCTAGTGAAGGAGGCAGAGGTTGAGAGGGGAAAGGGAGTTGAGGAAACAGTCGTTCCAGAAAAGATCCGAGAAGACTCGAGGCCGACCTCGGATGAATCGACAGAGCTCATGAAGCAGCTCATGGCGAACCTCCAACAACATGAGCAAGCGTTGGAGGAATGCAAGTTGCATACACGGGCTCTGTCGGAGCGTCTGCAGGAGGCCCCTCGCTACGTCGCAGGCCAGAGTCCAACTTTCGCAGAGATGGCCGCTGGCACAAAGCACTACATCCAAAAGCCTCTTCACTCGGTGGTCGTATCATCTGTTAATGATCAGGACACCGGTGAAGAGGTTGTTGAGAAGCTCAGGACGGCGGTCGATGCCAGGAATGAAGGCACTAGAGTGGAACGGCTGCGAAGGGCGAGGGACCAGAAAGTGGTGGTCGGCTTCAGGACCAGAGAGGAGCTGACTAAGGTGACGGACCGAATAAGAAGGGCGGGCGGTCTGGTAGTGGAGGAAGTCAAAAATAAGGACCCACTAGTCATCATCAAAGACGTCCTCTCCTGTCACACTGATGTGGAGGTTACCCAAGCCCTGCAGCGGCAGAACGCCCACCTGATTGGGGACATACCTACGGAGGATTTGAGGTTGGGGGTGAAGTACCGTCGTAGGACGAGGAACCCCCACATGTGCCACGTCATCCTGCAGGTGTCCCCCGCTGTGTGGCAGAGGCTGACGCACGCGGGTCGAGTGCACATCGACTTGCAGCGGGTGCGTGTGCTGGACCAGTCGCCACTGATTCAGTGCACCCGCTGTCTGCGCTTCGGCCACAGCCGTAAATTGTGCACGGAACCCGCCGATCTCTGCACACATTGTGGGGACCCCCACATGAGGGTGGACTGCCCCTCACGGCTAGCCGCGGAGCCACCAAAGTGCCGGAATTGCGTTTCCGCAAAGTTGGGTAACACCGAGCACAACGCCTTCGACGGTGAGTGCCCAACTCGTCTCAAGTGGGACGCATTGGCCCGAGCCTCAGTGGCATATTGCTAAAGTTGTCCCTACGACCACCACCAAGTACAAAATGATCCAGACCAACCTGCAACGGAGTCAGCTAGCAACGAATGAGCTCTTGCTAGAAGCTGACAAGCGTAAAGTCTCTGTTGCAATGCTCCAGGAGCCTTATGTGGGTGGGGTGCGAAGGATGAAGAGTTACCGGGGCGTAAGGGTCTTTCAGAGCTCTGAGGGAGGAGAAGGGACTGTAAAGGCGGCAATAGCTGTCTTTGACAAAGACTTAGATATCCTACAGTACCCGCAACTCACCACAAACAACATCGTTGTGGTGGGAATCCAAACTAGAGCCTGGAAGATCACGCTGGTATCCTTCTACTTTGAGCCGGATAAGCCCATTGAGCCATACCTGGAGCATCTAAAACGGATAGAGCGAGAAACGGGCCCCGACAGGTTGGTTATTGGAGGAGACGCAAACGCGAAAAGTACTTGGTGGGGTAGCAGCAACGAAGATGCAAGAGGCGAGCAAATGTGTGGAGTACTAGGGGAAGTGGGGCTACAGATCCTCAACACCGGGGACATCCCGACTTTTGACACTGTGAGGGGTGGGGTGAGGTACTGTAGCCACGTGGACGTGACAGCCTGTTCGGCGGACATGCTCGACCTGGTGGACGGCTGGCGGATCGAGGAGGGTCTCACGAGTTCCGACCACAACGGCATGGCGTTTAATATTCACCTACAAAAATCAAAAGGAATTGCAATAGAACGGACCACTAGGGTATATAACACACGGAAAGCTAACTGGAGGCAGTTTCATGAGAAACTGTCTCAAATTATGCTGGAAAAAAATTTAACCCTAGTGGATTTGTCAAACGTACACACCATAGACCAATTAGAATTAAAAATAAACACATACTCTCAAGCTATTACCGACACATGTAGAGACACAATACCACACAAAAAGAACACAGAAACAATTACCATGCCGTGGTGGTCTGAGGAACTCGCGGAGATGAAGAGGTTGGTCGCCACCAAGAAAGTGAGAGTTAGGAACGCAGCGCCGGTCCGAAGAGCGATGGTTGTTCACCTGTACCTGGAAGCAAAGGAAGAGTATGAGGCAGCAGCAGCGAAAGCCCAAACGGAGAGCTGGAAGGACTTCTGTGGGAAACAGGACAGAGAGGGAGTCTGGGAAGGGATATATAGAGTAATGGGAAGGATAGCGAAGAGAGAGGAAGATCTGCCACTGCAGAGGGAAGGAGAGACACTGGACGCGAAAGGCTCAGTGAGGCTGTTGGCCGAGACTTTCTATCCCGAGGACCGAGAGGAAGAAGACAACATGGATCATCGCCAAACCCGACAACTGGCAGATATGGTAAATGCATGGAGTCATGATGAACGACATGACCCACCGTTTACCCAAAGCGAGCTTAGCAGATCTGTGATGTCGTTCAACCCTAAAAAGGCCCCGGGAGCCGACGGCTTCACAGCCGACATCTGCTCTCAGGCCATAAATTGTGACCCTGACTACTTCTTGGCACTACTGAACAAATGCCTGGCGCACCACCACTTCCCGAAGATCTGGAAGGAAGCTACGGTGGTTGTGCTCAGAAAGCCGGGCAAGGATTCGTACACTGTACCAAAATCGTACAGGCCGATTGGGCTTTTGCCTGTCCTTGGGAAAGTGTACGAAAAGATGCTGGTTGCTCGTCTCAAATTCTATTTGCTACCTAGGATTAGTACTCGCCAATACGGTTTTATGCCCCAAAAAAGCACGGAAGACTCTCTCTATACCCTCGTGCAATACATCCGCGCAAAGCTGGCACAGAAGAGGATCATCACGCTTGTGTCGCTGGATATCGAGGGAGCTTTCGACAGTGCGTGGTGGCCCGCTATTAAGGTACGATTGGCTGAGGAAAAGTGTCCTGTAAATTTGAGACGGGTAGTCAGCAGCTACCTCAGTGACAGGGTGGTCACCGTGAGGTACGCCGGGGAGGAGAGCAGGAGACAGACCAGCAAAGGATGCGTCCAGGGATCCATCGGGGGGCCCATTTTTTGGAATTTGCTGCTCGACCCGCTCCTGAAACAGCTGGAGAACAGAGGCGACTACTGTCAGGCGTTTGCCGACGATGTGGTGTTGTTGTTTGACGGCGATACGGCACAAGAAATTGAGGGACAAGCC